>OMLC01037065.1:0-18186 GCA_900302585.1 Regalecus glesne
GAAGGAGTAGATGTGGAGCAAATGTAAGGATGCATGGAGAGACGGGTTATTCAGGATGTTATGGAAGCCGAATGCCTTGAAAGACTGTTGTAGCCACTCCATCATCAACTGGACTTGAAGTCTGAGAGTGGCAGATGCTGGAGGATCTCCTTCCTGTATGATCTCAGTGCGAGTCCCACGCCTCTCCAGTGCTCCCCTCCAGCTCCCTGACATCCTGAAAAAAAGCTCCTTTTATAGCCACATTTCAGAAACCATCTGGTGTCATTTCTTCAGTTTTCATCCAGCAGAGCCGGGGTAACATGGCCTCTCTGTGAGTTAACGCTGCTCTGGTATCAAAGGCCTTCAGAATGGGCCCTTTATGGGTCTTTTCTACGTCTCAGAGAATTGCACCAAAAGCCCAGAGTACTGTATCATCCCTTTTCTTCTCTGTGTGTGTTTTGCTGAAGAGAAAAACGAGCTCAGTCATTATTATGTCTTCCGCTCTGTAAAGAGATTTGGCCTGTGTGTGTGCGTGTGTGTAAGTGGTGTCTCTGTGGAAAGACCCATTAAATTTGCTGTAGGTAATATTGGAGATCATCCAAAGACATCCTGACCTCAGACAAGGGCTGGCAGCTGTTGTTCCCCGACCGTATTGCAGAGACCACGCTGTGACTAGACAACGTCCTCGTGTCTGAGTCCACCAAGCGAGCAGGGCCGCTGGAGCTGGCAGTCCCACGGGAAGACTGCTTGGAAGAGGCATTTGAAAAAAAAGCTCCCCAAGTACACAGGACTGGTCAGCAACCGCCAGCAGGCCGGATGGAGAGCGAGGTCCCTCCCAGTGGAGGCTGGATGCAGAGGATTTGCAGTCCGCTCTTCAGCCAGAGCCTTCAGTGATTTGGGCATCAATGGAGGAAGAGGAGAGGAGAGGCACCTGCAGCATCACTAATGTGGTAGAGAGGACCTCAAGATGGCCGCACCTCAAAAGAGGAGCCAGTATCTGGCCATCTGGACACAAGCTGGGGTCTAATCAGCCCTGACTGGGTCACCTGGAGGAGGGTGTATGATGTTAGAAGACCAAAAACACCTGATGATCCCAGCCACATCACTGAAGGTGTGTTCAAGAGCACCGGCAGATGTATGTTCACTGATACGGGAGAGGTGGGCAATTTTGACTAGGGAAAAATAAACCCGGTCCGTTCATTGCTCTACTTCCTCCTTTCCTCCTCATCCCTTCAAACCAGCTTGATGCCTGTGTGGTGATAGTGGTTTTACTTTAAAATGGATGTAAATGGATTTGTTCTAATAAAGTGCTTTCTGGTCTGGCGACCACTCAAAGCGCTTTGCAACGAATGCATCACATTTTCAGAGCCACGTGGTGGAATACGAATGTGCACTGCCTGAATCCCAGGCGAGCTCTCCACCCGCTGAGCCACCGCGGCTCACAGATGGAGCACGTATGAGAGAGGTCTGTTTTATGTGTCAGGACTGGTCCCCATGTTGTGGGGCTGGACGTGGACTCAGTAGGAGCTTGGGGGATTAAGACCAGATGTGCCCTTCTTGATGCCCCACAGTGGGTCCAAAAGCGCAGCCTCTGGCTCATCCGTTCCCGTAGCGCGTGCTCTTCCCCTGAGCTACCATGGGCCCCAGGTGAAGTATTTATAAAGATGGCTATTTCCAAACACTGGCACTCTGTGTGACAACTTCTGTCCAAGGTCCATATTGATGCACTGTGAGAGCAGTAAAAATATGTTTTTCAGTGACTCCGGTCTTGTTGTGAAGCACTGTTTTACTGGTTGAAATATTTATGAGATTGCTATATGGCTGTTTCATTCTGTCATGGCTGTTCCTGGTTCCAGTTGCTAAAGCCCTGGCTCCCATATTCAATATCTGGCCCTGGTCTGACGACACTCTCCCAGCTCTGAGACCTGCCCAGCTTCTCTTACTCATTTTTCCACAGCTGCCTCTCCAATTATGTTTCTATGTTTTGAAGATCTGCTGTTTCATTGGTTGGTGGTCGGAGCCTATCCTCACGTGTCCTTGAGGGATCCTGATGCCCTCATGTTAATTAAAACGGTTTTTAATTTTCTTACTCGCTTCATCTGCCTCTCCATCTTGACTGGGGTCCTTGGTTCCTCCACTCCTGTGACACATTTGGACTTAATGAATTTGAAAAACCACAATATAGCCCCGGGAGCAGCCAGACACATCGGATTTTTAACATGGTGCATTTATTTTCTGGATACCTGTCATTATATAATGCGAATCAGACCAAATATAGCAAAATGGCTTAAAAAAGGTACCTACAGCCGAAGTACAGCAGAATAAAGTTAAAATAAGACTGATCAGCAGATATAACGTGGTGGGGGGTGGGGTGGGGGCATAGGTCAGGAGGTAGGGCAGTCGTCTAATAATCAGAGATAGGGGGTTTGATCCCTGACCCCTGAAGAAAGCGTGCCACTGAGCAAGACACTGAACCCCTAACTGAACCCAGTGGCATGCTGCAGTTGCGGTCACTCCAACACAACAGGGTTAAATGCAGAGCACTGGTTCCTTCAGCCTTGGTCTTGCAGTAATAAAACACCTTCACCTCACTTCACAGCACACAAGAAGCTACCCAGATGTGCATTTTTCAACAGCAGAGCTGCCTTTATGCGTGGTCCATAATCCAGGGAGGAAAATCCCCGAGAGTTGAATCAGTTCATCTGGACACGTTTCTTGAGACGACCATTTCATCACATTCCCAGGTGACTTCTTCAGCCTCGGCCTCTGCAGTCAGTTGAGGCAGAAGAGAAGACTGAAGAGCGAGGAAACATTTCTCTCAACAAACATTTTGTCCAAATGAACTGCTTGAACTTTCTGTGAACAACAGGAGTGACCACTAAGGGACATTTTGTCAAGTATGGGGAGATAGCCTGGGCTAACTCGATCTTAGGGCTGGCTCAGGGGTAGAACACGCTCCACCAAGTGGGACATAGTGGGATCCATCCCACCATGGGTGCTCATGAAAAGGAAAACCGTAGCCTTCATCCTTAGGAGAAGGATGCTGAATATGGAGCTGCCAGGCTAGAGGAGAAGAGGAAGACCAAAGAGGAGGTTTATGATGTGGTGAGGGAGGACATGCAGGTGGCTGGTGAGACAGAGGAAGATGTAGAGGACAGGAAGAGATGGAGATGATGATCTGCTGTGGAGACCCCTGATGGGAGCAGCTGAGAGGAGTAGTAGCAGGAGATTTACCATAGCCTTCATACTAAGCTTGCTCCATGTACAGAGGTACGGAGCTATGCCATGACAGGAACATAAGGAGCCTCTGAAGGCTGGAAGTTGTTCCTTTGATCGTGGTGAATAGTCCTGTGAGCGATTTAAACTGTCATATTAGAAAGACTTGCCTCTGAAGGGAATAATATAAATCCTCCCATAAGTCCCAGCAGGGTGATCTTGAATCTTTTATATGAAGTCACTGTGAGGGAGCATGGGAGAAAAACACAAAGCATGCATATGCAGTTTGTCTTTGCTTGTCACGCTTAGAAACACATGTAGAAATTCAAGGCGATGGAGAAGTGAAAGCTCTACAGCCGTGTGCAAACAAAAAAAGAATCTGGTTCATAGCATGTGTGGGCCAGCATAGCTCGGATGGTTGGATGGTCATCTAACACTCGGAGGTGGTTCCATTCCCGGCCCCTGCAGGAAGAACTGAAGTGTCCTTGAGCAGGAAACTGAACCCCTAACTGCTCGAGCCCTGCGATGGCACAGGGACCTCTGTAGGGTCTTTCCCTCCCCTCACCCAATGAGCACTACAGAGCCTTTGACAATGGCAAGATGGATGCATGGAGGGACACAGCTTATCTTTCTCCTGACGATATGACTTGGCTGGAACTGCTTGACTGATGCAGTCATGTGGCCTGCTACCATGACAGGTCAATTTAAAGACTTCAGTCTTTACCAGTCAGTAGCTTAAAATTAGCACAAGTTCCCCCGGTGAGCAGGCGTAGGTCCAAGATGCAGTAGAAGAAAGAAACATGGTCCATTCACTCTTGACTTCATCTCAACATGATGCTTCCATGACTGACAGCTAAGGCAAGATGCGAGGCAGCAAGGAAAAGTTGCATGTCTGCCCCAGCGTTCACAATTGTGTAGCGATGAGATAAGTCGAGATGGAGAGCTCTGAAAAAGGCTGGTGGATTTACTGGATTAGTCAAAGGCTTAATGAGTCTCCTGGGCTGCTGTCATTATTTCACAAGCAGCGAATCCATTCAACTCGCTCAAACAAAGTATGAAATCGATACATAAATATTAATGGCCTTCCCTAATGAGGTGCCACTAATCAACGTGGGTAATCTGCAGGGATATTGTAGATGAGAGAGTTTAGAGAGAACCCGTTGGATTATTCTCTGGCTTAGTTCACATTGTGAGTGATCAGTGAGGTGATTAAGTCTTAAGTAGGAAAAACTCTTATCTTTTACCGGCCTGTTGACATCGGAATCATGGAGTAAGGACTTTTACATCAATACAGTTACACACACACACACACACACACACACACTGGAGGAAAGGAAGAAACATTAATAATTCAAATATTAACAATAATGTATTAATAAGAATAATAAGTATATTAGCTCGTATAGATAAAGCAATTAAGAAAAAAATGGTCCACATCTCTCCCCGTGTAACGTATCACTACTTATTAAGAGGTCCATGTTGCCCGCGAGGCTTAGTCCCCACGTTGTTGGGGTGGACACGCACCAAGATGGAGCTTGGGAAATTAAGGCTGGATGCCCTTCCCGATGCCTCTGGCGAGCTCAAACCTACAGCCTCTGAATCATTAAATCCGCGGCGTCCCTTCAATAGTTTCATAAAAGCCATAAGTTAACATAAGCAGCCCCCCCGAGCCAAATTCCAATGCTACGAGGTGGCCATCAATCCTCATGACAGGGCAGGTATGATATCCAGCATGTCGTTCAGCATTGCTAGAGATGAGATGCTATTCACAAAATGTACAAGACCAATACGGCTGAAAGAACATTCAGTTCCCTGTAAATCCAACATCAAGTAAGAATCCATACAAACAAGTCAACAGAGCGGTGGGAAAAGAGTTGATGGAAAAAAAGGTTCAAACTCACTCGGGTGTGGCCCGATTATGTGCTTGTCTCACTAGCTGGCGACCGAGTGGCGACCGAGTGGCGATGGATGTGAGTGTGGAGCCCAACCCATATTGTGATACAACTATATTGATGGTCAAATACTTCACGATGCAAACAGCCCATATCTGTGGTAGCCTGGATTTCTCTCAGCGGTCGAATGCGTGCTTTGTAAACTGATGAGTCAGGGCCTGCAGTTTCGAACCTACTTTGGGGCGTCAGAAACGGCATCTAGCCTTAATCCCCCCAGGCTCCATCTGAGTCCATGTCCAACCCTCAGAATCTGGGGAATAATCATGACTCGCAAAAATGAACCCTCGTATTTGTACGCTTGTGAAATTGGAGCTCTCTTGCTTCATTATAGTTGAGTTGAATCTATTTCACAGGAGAATTACTTGGTTATTTGTATTTAATGAAGTCTGTAATTTAAACGGTTTTCCATTTTTATCATTCCACAAAAGTGTTTCGGCTGCACATTTAGCGCGGGAAGTCTAACGACAAATGCAAAAACCACCTCAGCCAGGCATGAAAACCTTTTGGCATCACGGAGGAAATTTCACAGAACTTTGCTGTGTTTGCATCCAGCCTTCCTAATGCACTATTTTATAATGCATAAAGAAATTCTTGCTATTGAGAACAGTCCAAATAAAACCGTCGAGGCAGTGAGCAGTGAAATTCAACCTGACAACCATGGATGGGGAAAGCGTCGAGACCTTGAGAGATTACCAGACTGTCTCTCAGAGGAAACACAAAGACACACAACCAGCCTCCATAAACAACTCCAATTACCTACCTGTTGAAAGTAGGAGCCTCATAGAAAATGATTTATTATCTTGCACCTACACTCTATTAAACTGTTTGTATAAAGCATGTGGTGGTGTCCCTGCACAGCTGCAGCCATAGAAAATATTTAGCTGAAGAATTCATTTGCCACTTCAGATCCACCCTCCGTGACAGACATGGGAGGTAGTTTTAGACCCAGTGGGAAAGAACCCCACAGAAAACTATCAGGCGGCACTCAGGCATAGAGTGTTTGGGAGAATAGATTACAGCTGCACTATAAAGAGATGCCTGTTGAGATCCTATTGACAGCTAGACAAGTGTTCGGCCTAGTCGAAAAACAGCTCTCTGGCTAACTAGCCCAAACTTTATTCAAGGGACAGACATCTCAACCTCTGCACCCCTGACGGTGGTGCATGTCCAGCCTCTTGTGCCCTGTCATGACCCTGCATGGTTCTCCACCGGTGTGGTGACCTGCTGTATTTCAGCAGCTACCTGGTAGGTCGGGCAGGAGCGTTGCCCTGCACGGGCACTTCTGCATGCTAACCTTTCCTGTTTTGGCCTTTAAAAGCTGCTGATCTGAAGTCATGACTAAGCCTATGCCAGTGCTCGTTGGGTGGAAGTCGGGGTGACATGCTGGACAAGTCACTGTTCCAGGGCTTGACCAGTTAGGGGTTCAGCGTGTTACACACTGGCCTTCGTTTTATTTTGCTATGGATCATACGATCTGTTGAGCAGCACTATGTCTCAGAATGGCCGCCGCGGTTTGTCCGCAGCACTCCACGTGGAAAGTGACATGCATTGTGCTCATTAGGATTTGGTGAGGAGCCGAATTGACAGGCCCAGCCATGAGAAATATGATAAAAAAAAGAAATATGAAAAAAGAAGTATGAAGCTTCTCTCCTCTCCCGGCTCTCCTTTTCCTTCCCTCCCCTGCAGCTTGTGGGGACTAATGACCGGTGTGGATTGTTATTTGGCATCATATGCACAGACCACTAATGAGGAAAGGAGTCCACAATCCCTCTGCATAAGCAAGGTGAGGGAGGAGCAGGAGAGTCTCCATAACGTGGAGACTAATAATAGCACGTGAAAGTGGACTTCTCTCGCCGCTCAGTCTGGCCTAGCTCCCATTCATTTCTAGCATTGTCCTTGCTGCCCTAACTGTGAGAAATGTGAGAGATGGAGTCTGTATGTATGGATGAAAAAGTGAGGAGACAGTCGACATGCTTTGGTTACAACTGCAACGCCGGAAAGCAATCAGTCAGTGTGCCTCAAGTCTAACACCCGAATGAATCACTTGGAGGGAAATAAAGAGTTGTCGTATTTTCTGTTTGATTTTGTTTCCCTTGCATTTCCCTGATTTCATTCCTCAAAACGACAGAGAGAACACAGGAGTCCCAGTGAAGATTAAGTGTACTGTATTTGACACCTAATAAGTCTGAGTTGTGATGGATAGCATAGAGAAAGGACGGGGATGTACTCTCTGTTTCTCCACTCATATCAGTTCTTTTGTTTAACCTCTAACAGGGAAGCTGGTCGAGGATGCTGGTCCCCCTTCATCAGACTATTTCTGTGTCAATCCATCCATCCACAGGCAACACAGGGGGTCATGCTGGAGCCCATCCCAGTGCTCACTGGGTGAAAGGCGAGGCAACACCCTGGACAGGTCACCATTCCATCTCAGGGCTTGAGCGGGTTGAGGGGTTAGGGTCAGTGTTTTGCTAAAGGATATTTCCACAAGCTTTCTGAAGGGGCCGGGGATCAAACCCCCAACCTTCAGATTACTAGATGACTGCCATACCTGCTGAGCTCCGCCACCCTTCATATGCAAATACACATGACAATCAACTAGAGTTTCAATGGCCATGTTGGTTATCCAAAGAGTTTCTCTCTATCCATCCATGCATCTATAAAAATACACCTGAACCTGTTGGCTGAGCTCTAGCGCTGACCATTTGATTTATACAGCGTTTCCTTGATGAGGGGCTGTGCCGGTCCCGTTTCACATGGGAGACCCACACTCATTAGGATGCAACTCTCTGAGCCCGTTGTGTCTCAAAACGAGTGCTCACAGACACACTGATCAAATATTCATTTGCTTGGCAGTCTTCATGTTAAAATTCCTCATTGTCCCCAACGTATCACCCTAAAACTCCCTGACCCTGCGAGTTGACACGTGCTGGATTTGGGTCCACATGAAATGTGTCCTCTGTTGCTCTCCCTGAGGTTTCCTCCTACTTTCTTCAAGGTTTTGTAAGGGAGGTGCTCCTCATCCAATGGTTTAAGGACAGGATATTGAGTTAGTGTAAAGCCCACTGAGGAAAACGTGTAATTTGTGGAAATGGGCTATACAAATAAAACTGGCTTGACTTAACTTAACCCCCACCATTATGAAGACATGTGGAGGGAAGAAGACTGGGACGAGTGAGTCACCGCTGGAGAAAGTCTTGCTTCAGGATATTTAATATAGGTAATCAAAAAGTCTGAATCATTTCATTCAGATAAATAGGAAGCGGTGTTGATGCAGAACTTAGTCAGAGCCAAGCTATAACCAAGATGTCTCGGTGAGTCATGAAGCCCTTACCAGGGATCACAATAAAGTCTTGGGGAAATTAGAATAAATACAGCCAAAGTCTCTAAGTGGTGAAAGATTACAACAGCACACTCGGTTGTAAACTCTCCAGCCCTTTTTCTGCTGTGTGTTTGTTTGTTTGGTTACCAGCTAGGACTGCACGAGTCCAGCGGTGCAGCGCTCACTTCAGGAACTGATGAGCCAGATGTTGCAGGTTCAAACCCACCACGGGGCATCAGGGAGGGCGTCTGGCCTTAATCCCCAAAACCCCATCCGTGTCCGTGCCCACCCCCACAACATGGGGACAGATGGGGACACGTATACAGGGACCTCTGCTCCGGTGTATGACTGCTCTATGAGGCAGTGCCTCAGCTGCTGGTCTTCCATTGACATTTTTCTTTTCTTACAGGGGATAAATGTCGACATGGCATCTCTCTCAGGGTTGATTAAGTTTTATAAACCCACAATGTTAAATTAACCAGTCAGGGCACCCTGTCATCAGGTGTAAAAGGAAAATCCATTTTCTAAGTCGCTGTGAGTTTACTTTTCGGAGATACAGGGTTTTCATTAGACACCGTCACAGTGCTGTGATGGTGCCACAAAACAATTTGGATGGTGAGAGCCAGCACAGTGACAGCCTCAAGGACAGTTTCCAATCGTCTGGGAGGAACAAAAGCAAAATGATTTCTTATCTGGAGACAAAACGACTGAATTCAAAGAGGTATATCAGTAAATAGATCTGATACGCTCACTACAGCTTGGCTGCCAGTCCACGAGGATGGAGGCTGTGATAAGGAGAAGAGTTCACACTTTCATATTTAGAATTCTGTCTCTCTCGCTCTCTGCTCTCTCTCTCTCTTTCACCGTTCCTCTTTTGCTAATCCATTCTGCCTTCCCCTCCAAATCATTTCCATCTCATTCTCTTTATCTTAAAACAAACGTAGCAGTCGCGCGGACAAAATATCCATATATACCTGTTTCTTGGTTACCTAAAGACTGCCACATGCATACTACGCATGTCAACTAGCCTCAGCGGCCAGATGCGACTACGCCAACGCACGAGGAGGCAACGGATGGAAAGAAGATACACGTACATGCATCTAGCTCATGGCACTACACGTTCTCCTATCCTGACCATGCATGCAGCGCCTTTCAGAATATTGACGAGTGAGAGCGATGCTGAGGACGTGTGCTCTCATCATCCATTTTAAGCCCATGAGAACAGACAGTATGATGTTCGGCTATTCAAAGTGTTGTGACGACAAGAGAGCTGAGCCAGAGGGCAAAGCTCCTCATTCCACTCTCACATATGGCCATACAGGTGGGCTGGCTGGAGTCTCCTCAGGGACAGGGGGAGAGGTTCAGTCATCATGAGGGTCTCAGAGTAGAGCCTCTGCTCCTCTACCTAGAGAGGAGCCAGTGGAGGAGGTTCAGCATCTAGTCAGGAGGCCACCTGGTCTCCTCCCTTGTGAGGTGTTCCAGACACGTCCAGCTGGGAGGAGGCCACGGGGTTGACTGAGGACCAGGTGGAGGGGTTATATCTCCACCCTGGCCTGGGACCACGTCAGGACCCCAGTCAGAGCTGGTGGATGAGGCCAGGAGAAGGGAAGATTAGGGTCCCCTGCTGGAAGCTCCATGAGATAACCGGTATGATGATGTATGGATGGGAGTTTGAGTCTATCCCAGCATGATTTAGGTAGAAGACAAGGAGACACCCTGGACAACAGATTGTCTATCCATCACAGGACATAAAAAAGGGAAGCACAATTTCCACAGACATTTGCATCTATGGGCAATTTATTGACTCCATTTCCTTCAGCATGCATGTCTTGGTAGTGTGGGAGGAAACCCACACAAACACAGGGAAAACATTAAAACTCCACACAGATGGGCTGGAACCAAATACAGGACTCACTTGCTGTGACAGTTCTGACCAATAAGCAGCCACGCCGCCCTCCATAAAATTCCAACATCTTCTTTTGATAATGTTTATGGATGTCAGATGTCTTTTACAGGAATCTGATCCTGAAGGCTCCGAGGCGGTCTGAAGTGTCTGTTTTTTAAATGCCTGTTCGGACCACGGTCACACTTTCCTTGTATGGTTTCTAAGCCTTCCTTATGCTGTAAGTGTACGGGCCATGGTACTTCAGTGTTAGAGCACACACTTCTGAAACTGATGAGCCAGAGACCGCGGGTTATTACTTACCACTGGGCATCAGGAAGGGCACCTGGGGTATAACCCCTAGTCTCCATCTAAGTCCATGTCCACACTCACAACATGGTGACTGGTTTTAGCAGGTGAACGGGCCTCTTTTATGCTGTAGGTAGACATCATCCAAATGTAACATCAGCTTTTCTGTCTTGTCTGTGTGTCCCCACAAAGTCTGTTTCTCCTTCTCCTCCTTTGATTCATCCTCTCTAGGGCTCCCTCTTTCTGTGTGCTTCTTCCCCTTACCAAGTCTAAACAAACCACTTCTCCAGCTGACCACTCATAGCAACCGTTGTCAATGGCAACACTAATAGGAACAGATGCAGTTTGGCTGGTCTACTCCATGACCCCGCTGGCCTTTAACCTTGGTGTTTGTGTTTGAAGGGTGGAGGATAGGGAGAGGGTGTTACTGGACGAGTCCAAGTTACAAATCTAAAAGTTGGAATTTATAATTTCTCATTCAGTGTTGTCCATTTCACTGAGCAGGTCGGATTTTGTCCTCATGTGTCTCAGGTACAGAAACCTAGCAAACTGCATTCTGGGAGATGGGAAGAAAAGGACCCTGGAGGAGAAGTGCCGCTTCGTTCTGCAGCAGTCCAAACTCCAGGGGTGGCAGGTGTGTGTGTCTGTGTGTGTGTGTGTGCGTGTGCGCGTGTGCACGCAAATCTCTTGTTTGTCGTCTCTGGTCTGTCTCCATCAATAATAAAGAGCACTTCAAATAACTTAATCTCCAACCCCCATATCACAAGGATCCCATGGAATCTTGGTCAAGCCGTTTCAGCTGTCCCACCTCGACATCATTCTTCTCATACCGCGCACAAGTGTGCATGCAAATACACACAAACACACACATCCTCACACACAGCCCTGCGACCCTCCCTACTCCATCCACCAGACTGCTGTCTGAGAGCGTCTGACCCCAGAGGGCACATATGCTCCCTCCTCACACATGGAAACACACACACACTCCTCCGCAATGCCCCGCAGACACTTTCTCACACAACCCACAGAACCCCCCCAACACACACACATACACACAACTCTTACAAGTGGCATGTTTGTGAATGAATAGCGTCTGGCTCTGGCAGCATGTCAGCTCCATGTCCCTGTCCCTTTGCACCTGTCCTGCAGGGTGGGGGTGCAGGGTTGGAGTGACCTCAGTCACCCCTTCCAAATGCTGGGGGTCCAGGAAGTGAAAGCGGTGCAGAAGAGCAGACGCACCCCCTGAACAACACGCTCCGCACCCGCCCATTATCATACATCATGCTGCTGTATCGCTTAACTAGTCAGTTGCACTCCTCTGAGGTACCCACCAGGATGCTGCCTCGTCTGATGGGTGCTCCTGGGACTGATGGATGAGTGTGATGATTAGTGGTGGTGGTGGTGATGAGGATGAAGCCGGCTGTTGAAGTGTAGTGCGGATCTTTACTTGGGTTCAGAAATTTGACCACGGTATCTGTGTTTGTGTAGATGGGCAGTAGCAAAGTGTTCTTGAGGTACTGGCAGGCCGATCAGCTCAACGACCGCTGCTACCAACTTCATAAAAAGATTATAACTTGTCAGAAAGGTAAGAACCACAACATAAGTATACTTGTTTTAGCACATGTAAATGTTAGCTTAAAGGTTGGGTTCATCTCTCTCTCTCTCTCTCTCTCTCTCTCTCTCTCTCTCTCTCTCTCTCTGTAACCCTCCCCCCTCTGTCTCAGTGGTGCGTGGCTGGCTGGCCAGGCAGCGAGTTCGTCATCAGCTGTCATTACAGCACTCCGAGGAGTGCAGTGTGCAGCGCTTCCTGCAGGGGGCCGAGGATATGGGGCTACGGACGTATGACCAGCTGGTCATCCAGAATGCCTCAGACATAGCCCGAGAGAGTGACCGCCTACGTTGCCATGGAAACAGCCTCAGCATTAGCCTTGGCAGCAGCCCCCCGCTCGGTGAGCGACCTGAGCCAGTGGGCAAAGAGGAAGATCAGCCCACCAAGAGGTATGTGGAGGAGGACCACTTCCCCATCTCCAGTGTACAGTTAGTTATAATACATGGCCTTTTGACAGCACTTCCCATGCAGATGAGACATTTTGTCAGCAACTTGAGAGCTTGTTTCCAAAATGTTGTAGGAGAAATTAACACTCAATTTCATCATCAAGTAATTGTAAAATACTTAAAATCCAGGCTGAATGTGTACAACAACATCATGGAGCCAACCAAGAATGGTCAATGGGCTTATTTTTATGCAGTTCTTCTCGAGTCAATTGACCACTTGGCTTGGTGCAGCATGGCTCAGGTTGGGTAATAGACTAGTAATCAAAGATTGGTGGGTCAATCCCCAGCCCCTGCAGAAACTGTGTTGAGGTACCCTTGAATAAGACAGTGAACCCCTCGAAATACTACTTCTACGACCCAACTTTGGATAAGCAGTTGACGATGGATAGATGGATGATTACAATGACTGGACTCGTATATAGAGCTTCTCTAGTCGAGGGACCACTCAAACTATTCCCTACTTTCAGGGTGCCAAAACACTTGGCTGGTTGATGGGGCCAATGTCTAACTGATCACTGCACACCAGCTTAAGTCTGATTTTTAAAAATCGGGGGGATTGGATCTCCATGTAATACCATGAATAACTTTAGATTTAACTACCTTTTTGGTGAATGTAGAATTACTCAGCCTGGGAGATAACAAACCATCAGAGGTCGGCATCATCTGCAGGACTTAACGTTGCATGAAAGAGGCTTTGCTTGCGTACTTATGTGCATATGTGTTGCGTGATGTGTTATTAATGATGCCAATGTGTCCATGTGTGCTGGAGGTTCTTTATTGCAACCGTCATGATGGATAGTAAGATAATGAGCTAAGCTATCAGCTTGGATTAGCACTGTGTTTTGCCCATGGAACAGTATACCCATCACCTCTTCATCTAAGCTAATACGAGACGTGATGCCTTGAAACACTCTGCATAAGACCAGAGGAATCTCTAATTAATTCAGGTTAAAGAGTAGCTTGAAAATATTCACTATCAAAGCTTCTAAATTAAAGAGCAGTATCGATAAACAGGCTATTTTCTTTTTTTTAAAATAAATCAATGAATGCATGCGTACTACAGTGGGTTTCTGCTACGGATGTTTAAAAATGATACCCGCTTCTGCATTCGGCATTGATAAACCTGTGAAAGGCTTCATATGTATTGAGGTTTTATACACCTCCATCCATGTACGAGGGTAATGGGTGCATTTTAATGTTTCATAGCCTCCTCCGTCTCCACTGTAGCATATATTACCATCTGTGTTGATAATTGCCATAGTAACTTTGACTTTAATTTTAGGTGTGCAATGCTGTAAATCCTCAGTTTTCAGAAGACAAAATGCATATTGGGAGGATGGGAGGTCCTTTTTCCATGTGAGGATCAGTCCTCACATTGTGGGGTTGTACACGGGTTTAGATGGTGTTTAGGGGATTTAGCTGGATGCCCTTCCTGATGCCCCATGGTGGGTTCGAGCTCTCAGCATCTGGCTCACCAGTTACCAGGGTGTATGCTCAGCCACTGAGCTGCTGCAGCCCCCTTATCTTGTATATAGAATAATAAGCTATAAGTTTCATATCCATCCATCGTCAACTGCTTATCTGATATGGGGTCGCGGAGCCATTCTGGAGCCTATCAAAGCACTCCTGGGCAAAGAGAAAACACCCCGTATAGGTCAACATTCCATTTCAGGAGTTGAACACTTAAGAGTGCGGTGTCTTGCTCAAGGACACCTCAACATGCTTTCTGCAGGAACCGAGTATCGAACCACCAATCTTCCAATCACTAGAAGACCACCCTACCTCCTGAGCTATGCCGCCCCTTGAAAACTATGCAACTATATGCAAAACTCATCCAATAGTAAAACCAGTGTGAACTATTCTCTGGCTGACATGTATGCCTGCTGTCAGTACACATATCAGAGGCACAGCCATAACAAAGTGCACACATGATGTCATCCCATTTAATCAGCCAGCTGAGGACAGCCGTAGTCCCAGTCTGAGCAGGGCCAGCAACAGAACCTGTACTGACCAGGGGCCTCGGGTTTATAAATCAGCACACGGAAATCACAAAGGCATCAATTCACTCCAACAGTGGGGAAGAGTCATTGTTCTCTTTTCTTTCTCGACAGCAATTGAACACTGCAGCGGAAGCAATACCTGAGAAATGAAAAGAGGAAACCCACACACATGCACACACTGTATACACACACATAGAACATACACTGACACGCACAATTCCCATGTCCTCTATATGTCCTTGTATGGGTACGTAACATCTGCTGCTGGGGCAGGAGACAGGAGCCGGAGGGGGGTTTGGAACAGGATGGGAACTGATGGACAGTGTGAGGGGGAATGGAGGAGGCCATGCCTCATTCACACATACATTCACACACGTGCATGCGTGCACAACTATCATATTGAATATTAATGTACCCTCAGCCACACTGCACCACACATAGACCCTGTATAGACGAGCACACAGACACGCACAGACTCGGTCATTCTCACCGAATGAAGAGGAAACATTTGCTATACATGCACACACAGACACATGCACACGCCCTAGTGGGACCAACAGATGGCTCGGCCAGGGTAGGCACGGAAATATCCGAAGTGGATGTGTCCTGTTATCACATTACAGTGAAGAGATTAGACGTACGCAATTATAGGCAAGCATGATCCATCAGCTTTCAATGGGAGCTGTGGTAGCTCAGTGGTAGAGCTTGCTTCAGGAACTGGTAAGCCAGATGCTGCGGGTTCAAACCCACCATGAGATGTCATGTAGGGCATCCATCCTCAAACCCCCCCAACCTCTTTCTAAGACTGCGTCCACCCCCACAACATGGTGAATAATTGTCCCACATTAAACAGACCTCTCTCATTCTCTGATTGGTCTCTTTAGCACATCTGTTTATTGCATGACAGATGATGGGACATACAATAGAGCCTAGCATATTAATGAACCAGATGACATAGTTACATTGATCTGGTTAAGAGGATTGTTCTATTGTAGGCAATTTCAGCAATAGCCCCTGTAACCTCACTTCTTTACTTAATGAACAGTAAGATTCAAGCCGCCGGCTTCAAGAGAGGATTAAAAAGATCAAATTAGGGTGTTTTCTTCTGCGCTGTTGAGACGATTACCTAGTTCACAGCTTTCTGTGACCAGAGGGTAGAAAGAGATATTGTTGGACGTTGGAACCTGTGCAGGGAAGCCCTAATGAATTTCCAAATTCATCGCCTTAACCACTCGGCCACAACGATCGGATGGATGGATGGCAGGAAATTGCGATTTTATTTTATTTTTTTTGAGATGAAGAATGAATATTGATTTACGAAGGCAGGCATGAAAGGAGTCAAATAGAAATTATCTGAATGTTTCTAATTGAGAGATATTGTTTCTATATCATCATTCCGTTTTTGTTTCCAGGGTGGTGGAGAAAGGTGGGAAAGCCCATGAGGGCTCTGCCAGCGGGGGAACCAGAATCATCCGCCACTTTCGCTCTAGCTCCGTGCCCATCCCCCTTGCCATGGAAAACACAGTCCACTCCACTACCAGTCCATCCATCAAACCAGCCCTGCAGCAGGTGGCTCATTCCGCAGAAGATGGGGGGGGAGGGCTCGCCTCTCCTCGGAAGCAGCCCCCTCCCAAACCAAAGAGAGACCCCAACACCCGGTTGAGTGCCTCATACGAGGTGGTGAGCGCAGGACTGACCCTGGGGCCTAAGGAGAGCCCTACCCCAGAGGGCTGCGGCTCACCAGCAGGAAGCCCTCCCAAAGCGCAGATATCCCCAACAGACCCTGCAGGTATGCACCACCACCACCATCCCGATCGATGACAGTTATAATGGCATGTCAGTATTGATCAGAGGATGGGAGCAGAGCGGAGCAGCCATAATTTCATTAGAGCAATGAGCGCCATTTTAGAAGATTGGGACGTTGCCCAACAGTCCGCTCCAATTCACTCTGTTACCGCTCAGCCCTCAGTGCCCTGCTGCTCCTGACCAGCAGTAGATCACATTTCAGGCTTTGACAGTGTGAATTATTTTATCAGCGTTCATCATTGAAGTTGTTACAAGCAAGTATTCCTCATGGACTCTCTAGTGGCACATTGCTGGTAAGCAGTCATGCACTATGCATATACGTGAAGGCCCGTGAGCTTCAAATGGGCTGATTTCCATCTTAAAATGTCCCAAAATAAATGGTGGGCTGAACGAACAGTTAAGCGCTTGAGTTATTCCAATTTCAAGATGGATATCATGCCAAATTATTTAGTGACTGACGACAGCTCATGTCGCTATTGCTGACAAGGCTTCATGTTGCTTGCACCAGCTTGTCGTGTCATGTCATGTTATCATCAACCGCTTATCCAAAGTCAAGTCATGGATCTGCTGGTGTCTATCCAAGCACTCATTAGGTGGAAGGTGGGAGAGGCACCAGCAGATCCGTGACCCGTCTTCGGATAAGCAGATGATAATGACGTGATGTGACGTGCCCATTTTTTATAGCCCTAGTGGGACCAGATCCAAGCGAAGCTACTTACCAGAGTTTCAAGTCACTCCGCTCTCATCCTCTGTTACTGACGTATTTTGATTCCATCGCTCCCTTGTCTAGCTGGTGTTGCTGTCTGTCCTTTTCTCAGCCCTGTGCAAGCCCCGCCCCCACAGCGACGACTACACCACCATGAGGAAGGTGCCTCCCCCCAAACCTAAGCGCAGCCCCAACACCAAGCTGACAGGCTCCTATGAGGAGATCAACGCTGCCGCCCCTCACCTTCACCAGCTCCGTCCCGCTGATGTCAAGCTAGCCCTATTGTCCCGGGCTGGAGCACCGGGGGTAGTCAATAGCCTGATGCAGAAATCCGCCTCTGTAGATGTCTCACAAGGGGCAGCACTGAGCCTGTACCAGGCTCAGGCCGAGGAGGATGTCTACATAGAGATGGTGGGTGCTCAACCTCGAGCACGAAGCTACCAGGAACCTGCTGAGAGCCCAGAGCAGGCTGACTCGGAGGCTGTCTACGAGGAGATGAAGTACTTCCCCCCGGATGAGGGTGGACTTCCTGCAGGGATGGTTAGCAGGACAACCAAGCTGGAGGCTCTGGGTTTGGGCTTGAGTCTGGTGGGACTGGGGGCGTCTCCTCCTCGAAGCAGCGAGACTAAACGGATAGCGGTAGGTGGGATGAATGCCCCCATGGACGTTCCTCTCTCCCACAACAACGCCATCTCCGTGGCTCCCAAAACGCCGCATGGCAAAGACGGAGGCTGCGATATCCCCGCTCCCTTCCCCAACCTTCTCCCCCACCGGCCACCCCTGTTGGTGTTCCCACCTTCCCCGGTCACCTGCTCCCCAGCATCAGATGAATCTCCCCTCACGCCTCTGGAGGTGAAGAAGCTGCCGGTGTTTGAGACTAACCTAAACTACGCCACAGGGCCGGACAGCCCGCTCTCCCCGCAGTACGCTCGCCAGAGAGCCGACTCCTCACCCAGCCTCAC
>OMLC01037065.1:18258-29222 GCA_900302585.1 Regalecus glesne
CACCCCCTTACCGGCCATCCTCCCACTTTGCCTTCCCCCCGGAGGCCAGTTTCCTGGCTCTGACCCGGGCGTCGTCTGTCACAGCAGGCTCAGACTCTCCCAAGCCTTCCTTCTCACACAGGACCGGGGGAGACACCCATGGGAAGCCCCCACCTTACTCCCCAGTGAAGACATCCCGTCCTGAGCCTCGGAGGGCCCACTCATGCTCCTCATCGCCGCTGCTGTTCAACCCAGCCAACGGCAGACCCCTGACCAGCCCCCTGGACGAGCTAAACACCCTGTTCAGCTCTGGACGCAGCCTGCTGAGGAAATCCAACTCTGGACGCAAGATGAGAGATGGAGGTCAGACTCGTAAGATAAGACAACATGCACACATATATAAACATGTATCCCACTGCTGCTCCTCACAAAGAACAGCTGTCGCTCAAAACTTTCCCCCATCATGTTCCTTTACAATGTCGCAACTACATTCATCCGATGCTTTTATGCAAAGCTGAGTACATTTGAGAGCCAATGCAGGAGAAGCCAGGATCTAGTCAGGAGTGAACAATGTGAGTGAGTTCTCCAAAGTTAAGCTCCAATCTGACAGGACGTAGGGGCCATCAGGCAGTGCCCAGAGGCAATGTACACAGTGAACAGCATCAGAACTCCCCCTCCCCTTTTATCCATTGATCAAGTCCATCAAGTCGAGTTCGAGCAGAGTGGTGTTCAGGAGAGAGCTGGGCGGTTTTTAACCTTTTCTTAGAGATTATGAGGGACTTAGCGGATCAAATGGAGCCTGGTCCACCACCGGGGAACTACAGAAGAGAAGAGTCTACCGAGTGACTTAGGGCCCTGTTGGGGTGGTGGTACCAGGCGCCTCTCATTGGCAGAGCGTACTGAGCAGGAGGGGGTGTGAGCCTGAATGACAGGGTTCAGGTAGTCTGGAGCGGTTTTTGTTGCCGTTTTGTAGGCAAGCATAAAGGTTTTGCCACTGGGAGCCAGTGGAGGGTTATGAGCAGCAGGGTGACACGAGATGTGTCGGCTGGTTGAAGATCAGACCGGCTGCTGCATTCTGGATCATCAGCGGAGGTTTAGTGAGTGTTTGGTTCTCCGCAGGATTCATACGCACACCAGGGATGCAACCCTGGACCAGCTGAGGAGCAGTCCTGTTGTCAGTGTGTAGGAACTTGTTTGTATGTGTGTGTGTGTGTGAGCTACTGTTGAGATGAGGCTGTGATCGAAGTCTCCGCCTGGACTGTGTTGGATGATTTATTGGCCATTGGGTGATTACCCTCCATAGGGCAGGAGGAGTATAGGTCTGTAGGTAAGTAATATCCCACTCTTTCTCTGTGTGTGTGTGTGTGTGTGTGTATGTGTGTGGAGGAGTGCACCCACTTATAAGTCCCCATTCCTTTCACCTGGACACCCCCTGTCATCAATATAGCTCTTGTATCCAGCCACCCTCTTCGGCCCACTAAGGCAGCCCATCCGTTACCCTCTTCCACATGTCGTTGCCCTTTGGCTGCTGCAGCTGCCTTCTAACACGCTAGCTAATGAGCTAGCTCCCGTAGCCTGCTTAGCATCCTGCTGCACTGTAAGTATCATGTACCGCCGTTCTCGGTGTTGTGTCGTACATACGGAATACACACAAACCGCATGACTTTGATGCAAGGGCTAACCTTTGTGGAAAGAGGGCAAGGGTACATATTCATTACATGTGACGGGCTGGGTCCCAGGTCAGAGATTTCAATTTCTTACAAACATAATTTGGAAATAGCCCAAGGCTCTCGGGATATGAGGGTGTGTACGGTTTTCATGATCTGTTGGTTATTCAGCATTTTATGGCCAGGAGGACCTCGGTAGCTCAGAGGTAGACTGCGTGCTTCAGGAACTGGGAACTCAGAGGCTATGGGTTTCAAACCCATCGCAGAGCATCAGAAAGGGCATCTGACCTTGATCCCCCGTGCTCCATCTAAGGTGATGTCCACCACCACCAACCTGGGGACTAATTGTGGCACATGAAGCGGATGTCTCCCTTCATTCGGCATTTCACGGGCACATCACGGCTCCATGTTCCAGCGTTGTCTTCCTCCAGCTCTTTGAAACCCATTAGTGTATTAGCAGGTTAATGATACATGAGCGATGGAATGATGAGGATGGGAATTAGAGATTTAGCAGCTCACTCATGTCATACAGAAGATGGTTCCCCAGCAGGAGCCCCCCCAGAATATACCGGGCCATCATCACGTAGTGGTCGGAAGAATTGCCATCAAGCAAATCTGTCTGCCTTCGATACCAGTGATCGGTCATTTCCCAGCTCTCTGGTAATGTGTCATGCTGCTATAAACAGACCAAAGTTCAAGGGGACAGGTGCTGCGCTCCATATAAGAGCGGGAAGGAGCTTGAGTATGTCCGTGCTGACGCATCTCCTTCACGTGACCTGTTGCGGTCAACTCTTCGTCAGCACTTGTAGCTGCGTATAATGAAAGCGCTGCCATCACAGAAACGGTGTGTGTGACAAGGGGAGGCGGAACTTGGCCCCGGGGATCTGCAGCCTCGCTGTTATTTTGAGTGAGTGAGGGCGAGGCAGCGGGTCGAGATCTGAGCGCCAAGAGATGCCGACGAGCTTAGCGGGATGACCTTCTTCCGCTCCCTCTCGGCCATTAAACGAGTTCGCATGATACCTGATGCTGTCAGGGCAGCCAGGGGTTACAGTTGCCATCCCAGACATCCCTGTGAAGAAGAAGCTGCCTCCAACTCCTCCTCCTCTTCCTCCTCAGGGGAACAGGAGAGCCGCTGGAATTTCCTTCACGGAGGGAAGACGGCAGGTGGCCTCGCAGGCTTGAATCCGCCACATTGGCGAATGCTAGTGTGCTGCACGATCATTCCACATCACAGCTTTCACATCACACTTAGCGCAGGCTCTCTCCGCCACTCATCTCCTCTCTTGACACACTAGCCGTCCCACGCATGGGCTTTCTCTCAGGCCTGTTTTCTGTTTTCCTAATCTCGCTATCTCTCCCACAAACACCCACCTGCCCAGTGGGACTTATTGTGGAGGGCGGTGCGGCTATATTTAGACACCTTGTGACTGGAGGGGGGGGCAGGAGGCACACATTCTCAACGTGGGATGACAGCTGATGAATTCCTGTCCCGCACACACTCATGCTCGCCCACACACTCGTTCACCCACAGGCATCTGCACGCGTAAACACAGGCGTCCCCTCTCCTGAATCCGAGAGCCGCAGTATGGAGGGCCTAAAGGGGAGAGAGGAGGCAGGTCGTATAGAGTCATTTCCCAGATCACCTCGACATGAACACCATGTGACACCAGGATGGGAGAGGTCAAGACCATGACGGGAAATTATTCAGGGGAAAAAAGGAAATTAAGATGTAAGATAGACTCTCTTTGACCCGGTGGGGGGCACACAGGATGAACAACATACAAACAAACAATGTCACTCCACTTCTTTATGTTCATACATTCCCTAAACATGTGCTGTATTTACGTATATTAGGGCTCTATGATTTCGGTGGACACGATCTCAGAATGGAAACATAACAATTGATTTTGGACGGAAGCAAGGAAGTGTGCTGAATTTTGAGATCTCGGGGGAGATTCTAAGATGTTCCTGTGATAGACCGACGACCTGTACAGGTTGTGTTCCCGCCTTTTGGCCAATTAGGACCGAGATAGGCTCCAGCACCAGTTCAGCACAACTGGGATGGCTTCCAGTGCGGTGCTCCCCTGTCCCCCTAGGGTTAGGGGTTGTGTCTGGAAGGACATCCCACATTCTTACCAACTTGCCATGAGTATTCACAAAAGTGTACCTCAACCATATCGGTCGAGTACCCATATGGGATCAGTCAAGTCAGGTTAACATCAACCAACACTGGAGCTGTACCCTCACAGGGTACCAGTGGAAATGGTGAAATCCCTGAGAAACAGCAAACAAGCTGAAAAATGAAGGATGAAAAACGAGAAGAACTAAGAAGGCTTTCATGAGGCCCCATTATGCACACACATTTCCCATATGGGGGAGAAAAGGGGTGCTTGTGATGTTAGAGTCTACTTGAGAGAGATCTCAAATGCCAGCCAGAGGGAAGGAAATGGTTTTGATTGTGTAAGACATGAGTGAGATCTGACATTGTTTTTTGGGCCTGTTTAATGGTCTTTCTCTCAGTGTGCGTCTACTTCTATATTTGTGGGGACCGATTAGAGTGTTTGACCATCAGTGTGGGGACTTTTCGATCCTCACCTCTCTAAGGGTCTATTTTAGCATAAGGATTGGGTTACGGTTGGGGTGAGGGTTAAGACTAGAGATGCAGTTCTGATGATTAGGGTAAAGGTTTAGGGAAATAATGTACAGCCAGCATAGCTCAGGAGATAGGGTGGCCATTGGTGGTTCAATATCCAGCCCTTGCAGAAAGCATGTTGAAGTGTCCTTGAGCAAGACACTGAACCAAACCCACCCAAACTGTTCCCCAGGCACTGCGGCTGCCCACTGCTCCTACACGATAGGTTGGGTTAAATGCAGAGAACCCATCTCTTTGTTTGTACAATGTCATATAGATAAAGCTTCTTCTTCAAGTCAATGAGGAGTCCTCACCAGGATAGGAGTACAGAGGTGTTGGTCATTATTATCCAATTACTTCAAGAGCAAGGCAGAATAGAATCGAAGAGGATCGTTTTATAAGCCACAAGACGACGGCCAGGGGTCTTTGTTCTCTGCATTTCAGCCATGTTATTGAATAGGAGCAGTGACTGTAGCCACCATGCAGCATCTTGCTCAAGGACACCTCAACGTGCTTTCTGCGAGGCTGGGGATTGGACCACCAATCAACAGTCGCCAGAAAACTTCCCGTACCTCCTGAGCTATGCCACCTCTCATGACCACAGTATAAAGTTCAGTTCCTTTAGAGACGTCCTACATACTTGTACATCTGTTATCAAGTGTGATGCAGACTCTTCTTCTTTGTGCGTTTCGCCTACAGGCTTCAACTCCAATATCAACCTGCCAGGGCGTGAGGACTGCGGCTCTGCCCCAAACTCCCCATCTCCACAGCTCCAGGACAAGAACGCCAACAACCACTCCCTCCACTCCCCTAGCCCCGCCCCCGTCGAGAATGGAAACCAGATCCCCAATGGTACCAGCGCATGTAGTATCATGCACGCAGCTCATATGAGAATCAAATCAGTTTGGCCCTTTCTTAACTACTTTAACCTGCAGAATGGAACAAAAGAATGAAAACAGGAAACGATTTCAAACAAAGGGTTGTGCAGTTGCATGGTGTCGAATGAAACGTCAAAGATGGCAGATGCATTGGAAGTACAGGCAAATAGAGATATTAGGGTGTTTAGAGAGCTGAGATCCCAAAGGTAGCACGCATCAGAAATTAGCATCGTGGACCAAGAAAGCAAAATAAATCTCTTCCGGTGGAAAACATGCAGAGACCACTAGGCTGATTTATCCCTGTTACGTTTCCCTCTGCAAGTGAGAAAGGGTCGAATTTGCCACAACTTTTCATATATTGTTGTTTCTGTTGTTGATGCTTTTCTTTTGTGTGCAGGGTCAATGGAAGATGACAGTCACAGCAAGTCAAACTCCTCCAGCTCTGCTACTCTGCACAGGCACATGGACAGCCATCATACTCAGGTAAACACACATTGTCATGAGGTCCAGAGGCACATTTTTGCATTTCAATTGGTCCCCACATTGTGGGATGGACACAGACTTACATGGAGTGTTGAGGGTTAAGGCTGGAGGCCCTTTCTGACGCCCTGCGGTGGGTTCAAACTCCCAACATCTGGCTCGTCAGTCCCTGAAGCACACTTTGGACCACTGAGCTATAGCAGCCCCCTAACTATAATGTATTCTAATAGTAGCGCGGTACCCTCACCCTCTCCCATTGTCTTGTGCTACCTTAAGACCGCAAGTCTCACATAATCACAACCAAGCTGAATCGGTTTAACTGGATCAGAAGTTTATTCAGAAACGTTTCGTCGATCAAACGGGTGACTGAGGATGACATCAGACTGAGGATGTCACCTGTTTGAGTGAGCTAATATTGCACAAAACGACCACCGTCTGACTAAATGTTTCACCTGTGTCACGTGAGCTTTCTCGTGCAGAGGTCACATCTAGGGTTACAGGATTGGATTTTGCATCCCGTACGTACACATGAATCCAGGAACACACACCCACATGTGTAGTCATATTCTGATTGTCACAAGACTGAGGGGAAACATTCTTGTGTATTGTTAAGAAGGGAACCCTTCTGGAAAATAACTCCACTTACACCCACACAGACGCACACTCCAAGAGGAAAACATGAGCACACCTGCATGAGACAGCGTGAATTATTCAGAGGCGTTATAAATCATTCATCAGGACAGAATCACCCCTTACTGTGAGAGATGATCTGAACATGAATAACAACTTGACAGTAAACTACTGACAGCCATGCTTCCTGTAAAGGTATCCTGTTCAAACTGCTGAATACACGTACACACGCTTCGAGCAGGGGCGAGCCTCACACACATCCTGGTGAGTTAGTTCCCCCGTCTCTGCTCCGGGCCTGTCTCTGGTGGCCAAGGCCGAGCACACGGGCTCAGTGCTGTCCTTCTGAAATCTGACAACAGGAAATGACCTTTTATTACTATAATTATTACTAATTTTATTACTAATTAATGATAATCATCATCATAATGATAACAGGGGCCTGGGGTAGCTCAGTGGTAGAGCGCCCACATTGGAATCGACGAGCCAGAAGCTGTGGGTTCAAACCCACCACAGAGTTTCAGGAAGAGCATCTTGCCTAAATCCCCGAAGCGTCATCTAAGTTGTGTCCCCTAATAATATCAGTCATGACAGAACGGTCTAGGATGATAATTATGATGATGCTGAATAGATGCAGTAGAGATATATGCAGGTTAGATGCAAGTGAGCGTGAGGCCCTTACAGTGCACTACGCCTCAGTTGATACCACCACTTTTGCCCACCCAGTTGTTTATAACCAGGACACTCCAGGGTGCAACCTCTCATATGCATCCCACAAACTTCTCTGAGACATGGCATTGAGTGGACCACTAATGCGACATTTAGGCATTTCTCCTCAGTCTTAGTAGATTGTGTTTCTGAGAAACAAATCAAGACGCCTCATGCAGGTCCGGACAAGATCTCACAATGTGCTTGACGCTGTGTCTCTCCATCATTTGACTGGCTGCAGAACTATCGGTTCATGACGTGACGGCAAGATGTAAAACTAACCATTGGCGCAGAATAACAAATGTCTCACGCCTGCTTATATCTTCTCACTCCTGATCCCAGGTCATTCATATTTAACTGATCCACCCCTCTGCTCTTCTCTGTATGGGGCAGGGTGGGCTGTAAGGGTCTGGAATTGAACCATCCTAAACCACCTGAGGGTGTCTGCTCTAGCGGAATGAGACTAGTAGAATGAAAAGGAGGCTTTCCCAGCAAGCAGTCCTCAGCAGTGTATTCACACTCAGAAAACAGGTCCATTCAGAATATTTCAGAGCATTTTTCCCAGTGAGAGTGTGAGTGACAGCGCTGGGAATGCACGGAGCTGGAGAAGTACGTCTTGTTCCACTCTCAGATCAGCTCAGGGCACGGCAATCTCCGGAGATCCCCGCCTGAGATGAGAGGGTACGGAGTGTTCCTTCCACCCGGGGCCTGCTAATGCAGTCTCCCTGCTTGCACAAACAGAGATGAGAGGAGAGATAGATGGAGATGGAGAGAGAGGAAGAGAGAAACCGAGAGATGCCTTTCTTGAAAAGGACTTGTAGCATTTATTGGTTAGACAACTGGGATGTGCTGAGTTAATATTGGTCTCTGTGTGCAGCATAGAAGGCCAGTGTGTTAGGACACCCTTTTTGAGACCAGATTACTTATTCTTGCAATCTTGACAAGCCCATTCTTGGCAGTGGCTTAATGGGAACGTCTTACAAGGCTCTTCTCAGAGCATGTAAGCCCCCATCTTTCTGGCTCTTTGTCCATGTTTCCCTCACAAGGTTTCATACACAGTACTGCGCTCCACCAGGAGTACATAGGCTCCAGGATCCAACCCACTGTTGTTGTTTCTTGCTTTTCTCTTACATATTTGCGGGTTCCTCTCTCACTCTCTCTCTCTGTCTCTCTCTTGTTGGCTCTCCCTAAAATACTCTCACCACCCTGTCTTATCTTCCAGAGGGGTCATCTCAACTTTTCTCCATTCGGTGCGGGGGCCGCCCTCTAAAGCTGGAGGAGAGGGGAGGGGGTGTCGCTGGAAGCCCCCCCTCACAGTGCGGTGAGTGTGGGCGAGCCTTGCTGCTTTCCACCCTCATTCCTCGGCAGTGCTTTTCATAGACTGGGATGAAGGGACCACTGATTGAAATGTGGGGGGGGGTCCTGAAATTTGTCCTCACTGGTCCGTAGTTTTCTAGAAATCACTATTTTGGTTTTAAAGCTTGGTCGTGTGACCACGGTGGTCCCAAATCACTGCAGTGTAAAAGCTGCTCAGTGCATGTTTCTATCCTAGTAAAATAATTTCCCTGGAAGTGTGTGTATAATTCAGACTATATGTTAGCCTGAGTGTCAGCTGGGATCCCAGAGTAAACAAGCTGTTGGAGAATGTGGGTCCCTGGAGAGAAAAGGCTTGAAAACCACTGCTGCAACAGCACATCCTCACTCCACCCTCTGTGTTTGTGTTGTACTGTGTACGGGTTGGCCTCGTGCCTTGCTCTGGGATCAGGGGCACTGCTTACCAGCACTATTAGTATCAACACAATAACATAACAATAATAATGATTAATCCCTGATGCAACCCATAATGTCTGATCTCAGAGCCAGTGACACGGGGAAACCTTCCGTTTTCTTTCGGTGTGTATGTGTCTCCCTGCTTTCTGAGCAGAAACCGCAACTCTTTGGCTGAGCATGACTTTCCACAAGGACACCCACGTCTACATTAGACCTGCACAAACTCTCACTGTCCGTCGTACAGAAACCGTTTATCACCATGTGATCCGGCCTTGTCGGAGGTGCTTCGGGAATATCTGTCTTTCCGTAGCTGTCGATGGTTGTTCTCCAGATCTGTAATGAACGGCTGTCTTGGTGCGGAGCGTCAGGTTTTGGTGCTTTAAGAGTTGATCAGCGAGAGTTAGTGGCCTGGAGTTATGACCCGAGGTTAACCCCGGTGTAAGAGGCTTAAAGCGGACTGGAGATGGGGGCTTAATCACAGACTGCACTCCAGGACAGACATGGTTGAACAATGTTAATCGCGTGTTTGGGTGGATGGTGGACATCCTTATTCCCAGCCTATGCTGAGGATGACCTTGTAAGCTGTCCTCGGATGATGCACGCACAGGTAGATGCACGCGAACATCGCCCGAGGATTGGAACTGATTTCAACACGGCAGCCGTGTGTTGGCTCTCCTATAGCTCAGATACTTCAGGCTAAAAGGAGCCCTCGTTTAGACCCAACTGTTCAGTCAGCTACTAGAATATCTATCACTTAAAGTGCTTGATGAGGTACATGACACAAGTCCATGTAGGGTGGGAGATAACTTCAGTGGCTCTCGTATTACTTAATGGGCCGGATCCATTTGAACGTGTGTGCTTGTCGGGAACTGCAGCCAGAGGTGCAGCATCCTGTTGTACCAGGTGGCCGCTAGCGTGTTGAGCTCCGCTGTCTTGAGAGAAAAGACCCTTGGGAGCAGTCTCTGTTTATTTCTCCTTGACACAATTGAACAAAAAAATGCATAGATGAGGGCAGAGACGAGCTAATTTACAGAGGGGAGCAAATAAACTGGCGTACCAACCCCAGAGTCTCCACTGTTCTGCTTGTTTAATCCGGAGGCATAATGTGTCCGGTTATGACTACTTACATGTATCTGTGTCATTATAATACATTTTAACAGCACAACTGACCCTGTCACAGTAAATGTTAATGGAACCACGGAGAGCTGATGTTCTTGATGCTGTTTATTTCCATCCATGGGGGTTTGTGTTGCTGGCGCGTCCCTCTCCTCACACCTTTAACAGAGACGCCTCCTTCCCGTCATAACCATCAAGTGTAGGAGGATTGTACGATTGTCCCATGGTTAAGAGAATCCCCCTGAGGTCCAGCACCTCTCGCACACTGTGTTTAGGCTCTCTGTGCTGGAGATGGTCGTGGTGGGTCTCAGGATAGGAGACCAAGATCGACTCCATCATGTCACCTTTAGTACGGGGCTCCTTGTCTCTGCATGGTCATCCTGGTACCTTCAGTAGGTGGAGGAGAGTGAAACAAACGTGGCCCACGTGGCCGTTCAGTTGGGGGTGTCCTGAACCCGGTTGACGTTGGATGAGAGGATCTAAAGGGGAAGGGCGAATGACGACCGGGACAGATCACTCAATAAGGAATGAATGGATGGACTTGTTCCAGGTTCCTCAGACATCAGTTGAAAGCAGCCCAGACTAATTGGAGGAGAATAGATGGTTTCTGTGTTTGCACTTCTCCCCCTGCTTGGTTTGATGGTGCCCCCGTCTCCCTCTCCTCTCCTCTCTGTCGTTGTGTGTGAAGGATCGGGGTAGGCTGCTTTATGGGAGCGCTTGTGAAATTGTGACATTTTAATCAGATGGTGGGGGAAGGGATGCTGAATGCAGGGTGTGTGTGCATGTGGAGCTGTGTCTGTGTGTCTTTGTCTTTTTGGCCATGTGCACATTTCACCTTTTGTGAAAATTTGCCGCATCCTTTCAAAATGATGCACTGCATCCACACGGCACAACCGAGCAGACGCTGTGTCTCATGCAGACGTAGGACAGGATCATGAAAGCAAAGGCAGGCTCGGGGCAGGGAAGCCATAACAATAACGGCAGCAATGATTAAAAAACGGCGATTAAAAAGTGATTAATTATACAGTTTCATAATGAGTGCAACCACAGTCGAATCCTTACGTAGAAAGAGCAGGCAGGCTTGGAATTAAATGACATCTTATTTAT
>OMLC01037066.1:0-10332 GCA_900302585.1 Regalecus glesne
GAGAGAAATACAAACTGAGAGAAAGAGAGAAACACACACACACACACACACACACAGAGAGAGAGAGAGAGAGACAGAGAGAGAGAGAGACACAGAGAGAGAGAGACACAGAGAGAGAGAGAGAGAGAGAGAGAGAGAGAGAGAGAGAGAGAGAGAGAGAGAGAGAGAGACTTTCCGACTCTTCTGGACAAATACTATCTATCTACTTCTTTCTGTCACAGACAGACATACACAGAAGGTCGAGAGAGACCTTGAGGAAATGTGTGTTTGGCCACCACCCCTATACAAAGACGGCCATTACCTCTTCACTTAAATGGCCTTCTTCACCCCCCTTTCAAACCAGCGTTCCTCCCTATCAAGGATGTGAGAATCATCATCCTTGAATGAGTGGCCACTAGCTTGTAGATGGTGATTCCCTGGATATGAAGCCAGAGCCTTCATCTCTACTTCCTCCATGTATAAGTTGACCACTATAGGAGAAACAGAGGCACCAATAGCACACCCATGCTTCTGCCTGTAGTCTTGCCCCTTATATGTGAAGTACGTAGACTGAAGACACCATTTATGTAGAGGGAACGACAGTCTTTTAATGGGTGTGGTGGCCTGAGAGTAAATCTGTCGGCGTCCTACAATACCGTGATTGCAAATATTCCCCAATCCATTGTGAATCGTGCTCATTGCCACAGAATGTGCAGTTGATCACCCAACTTGCATATGAACCCAGCCTATTGTGTCGTACTGTTTATAAGGAGGGGAACGTTTGTTTTCAGCTCAGACTGAAGAAGTCACCTGGTGAGTGACGAAACGTTTCCAAACAAACTTCTGATCCAGTTGAACTGATACACCTCTTTTTTGTGAGCTTGTCACCATTATGGATAACATTCTTATCTGTGCATTACGGTAATAGCACTGGATGCTATATCTGAGTCAAAATGTCTTGATGCATGATCAATAATCCAGGTATGGAAATCACTAAAAAGAGGTAAACTAGTTGAACTGATTCACCTCTTTTTTGTTATATCTGAGGTTTTAAGGTTTCTCGTACCTGCGTTACGACACGTATATTATCAAAGAAAGAAAGAAAGGATTCCCTTATCAGTCCCGCAAGGGGAATTTTGGATTTCTCTGCATTTTTTACCCACCCTATTGTATAGGAGCAGTGAGCTGCCAACATATGGCGCTCAGAGAGCATGGGACATCAATGAGGCGGAACAAAAGACACCCTCTGATAGTGCCTCAGAAAGAGGCAACTCAAAGAAGATATGAATTGGGAAGGATCGGGATGTCAGCTTAGTCAAAGTTAGCCTAACATCAACAGGTGTAAACAGAAAATGTAATCATCCTGGGCTAAAGTACTGAATAAACCCTAACTCGTGTTTCCTTTTATTCTTTTCATTCCCTCCCCAAAAGACAATAAAGTTGATAGTAACTCGCTAGCGGGGTTCCTTTAAGAGATCTGGGGGGGGATTTCCCACCTTTATTTGATAGGAAAGTCAATAGAAAGACAGGGAAAAACGGTAGAGAGAGAAGGGATATCATGCTACAAAAGGACCGGGTCAGATTCAAACCTCTTTGGCAAGCACTCATCCTTATGTTGTGTGTGCTGTTCAATGTGAGCCACCGGGGCCCCCCTCTTTTGTGTTTTTAACCTGAGATTAGACTGGTTCATAAATATTGTTCCTGTCCAACCCCCTCAGAAAAGACTTATCTTTTTGACTTGGTTTTCAGACCTACTTGCAGTCCCGAAGCATCCATACGCTGCCATGGAGAACTGGGGTCTGAGTGTGTTTGTGGAGCAGAAGATCCTGTTGGATGTCGAGGTCTCCTCATCTTCTTATCAAATGGAGCTGACCATGGTGGTTGTCCATGAAATTTGTCACCAGGTAATCTTAACTCTTATATTAGTTAAAACAATATTTATACAAATACGTTTTAAAATATATGTTTTCAGATCAGACTGATGAAGGCACATGGTGAGTGACGAAACGTTTCCAAATAAATCACAAAAAGAGATGAATCAGTTCAACTGGATCAGAAGTTTATTTGGAAATGTTTCGTCACTCACCAGGTGACTTCTTCAGTCTGAGCTGAAAGCAAACATCCCCCCCATTATAAACAGTACCTTGATACCACACAACAATAGGCTGGTTTCATATGAGAGTTGGGTGATCAACTGCACATTCAGTGGTAATGAGCGCCATTCACAAAGGATACGGGAATAATTGCAATCACTGCATTGTAAGACGCCGACAGATGTACTCTCAGGCCACCACCCCTATTCAAAGACAGTCATTCCCTCTTTACATAAATGGCCTCCGTCACCCCCCTTTCAAAGCATTATAATGAACTGAATGGTAAGAGTCTAAGTAATATTGATAAAATAAATGATTCCCTTATCAGTCCTGCAAGGGGAAATTTGGATTTCTCTGCATTTTGACCCATGCTATTGTATAGGAGCAGTGAGCCGCCAACATATGGCGCTCGGGGAGCAGTTAGGTGTTCAGTGTCTTGCTCAAGGACACCTCGGCATGTTATATGTAGGACCGGGGATCAATCCTGCAATCTTCAGATGTCCAGACAACCGTTCTACCCACTGAGCTATGCCGCTCCATTGATACACCATTTAATGCTATTCTATATGCAGTATTAACTGTAACAATCAAAACTCCCTATTTATGATATATGGTAAAATTGTGAATTGTATAATGACAGCTATGGTCCATGAATACTGGGATGGGATCCAGCGCTTTACCTATGCCCCCATCCATAGTGTTAGTGGTTCCATCAGGAAACGTATCGAGGGTAAAACCATTGCCAAATAAAATAGATGGATCATAAATCAGATTTCCATACCAGATCGCCCGAGACCTGGATTACGAACAGCCACTGCTGCTGCTGTTACCCAGCAGGATTCCAGTAGAAATTATGCTGTTGTTTGAAAAAGAAGGGGAGGAAGAAGGTATGTCCACAGACAGTAGGAGAGGAAGGGTAGGAAGGCAGATGTGAGGGTTGTAACTTTGAATGTCGGCACTATGACTGGTAAAGGAAGAGAACTTGCTGATATGATGGAGAGAAGGAAGGTAGATATATTGTATCTATGTGAAGCCAAGTGTAAAGGGAGTAAGGCCAGGAATATTGGAGGTGGGTTCAAACTCTTATATGGGGTGGCATAGCTCAGTGGGTGGCATAGGTCAGTAGGTAGAGCGGTCGTCTGGTAATCAGAAGGTTACATGATCGATTCCCGGTCCTGCTGAAAGCATGTCGGGGTGTCCTTGAGCAAGACACTAAACCCTTAACTGCTCCCTGAGCGCCATATGTTGGCAGCCCCCTGCTCCTATACAATAGGATGGGTTAAAATTCAGAGAAATGAAAATTTCCCCTTGCGGGACTGATAAGGGAATCCTTTTTATTTTTAAAGGGGTAAGTTTTAAAATGTCACAATTGGTTCCCACATTGTGGGGTTTGCAAAGGATCTAGGTGGAGCTTGGGAGATTTAAGGCAGAATGCTTTTCCTGACCTCCCCCGCTTGGTGGGATTACACGCACAACGCCTGGCTTATCATTTCTTGATGCACATGCTTTACCACTAAACTTCTGTAGCACAAATAGATTTGAATAAATGCGATTGAATCTCTCTCCCTCTCGCTCTCTCTGCTTCTCTTATCTCTTTCAGTGGTTTGGTGATCTGGTGACTCCTGTGTGGTGGGAAGACGTTTGGCTAAAAGAAGGTTTTGCTCATTTTTTTGAGTATGTTGGAACAGACTTCCTCTTCCCCAAATGGAACATGGTGAGTTCATATCAAACAGCTACAAAAACCGCTCATCCATTCTCTGGAAATATATGTCTATGTGTGAGATAGAGAAGTGACAGAGATAGAATGATGGATGTGTGGAAGCATTTTCCTAAAGCAAAATAAATTCGTAAAGTAAGCACTTGTGGAGTGAAAAGTAGAGTTTTCGTTCATCTTGCAATTTTGGTTAGGGGAGACCAGCAGCATGCAGTTGTCCTTATGGATTGACTCTCTGAATGTAAAACAGCAATACTTTTTACAGTGAGTTTTAATTCATAGGGTTTTACAACTTTCATTCAAAATAATATGATAGACTTACTTGCGCCAACAGTCAAGTGAAAAATTTAAATGAACTGACCTTAAACACGATTGGGTTTGGCTTAGGACATAGATTGGTGCTCTTTGCATAAACAAGAGTAATATGCATGTAGAAAGGGTGATCATCAGATAGGTGAGAAAGGAAGAATTCTTCAGAGAATTATTATTAAATGACTGATAGCTCAATAAACTCAGCTTCAGTAAGCACCAACATAAAAAGGTACCCAGAACTTTGTGCCTTCCTGTCTTAAAAAAAGTCCTTTATTATAACAAAGGGAGAAAAAAATACATCCACAGTCAGCCCTTGTATGCAATTATCATATGAGATCAAAATTACAAATACCTGAAGACAATGTCTTCAGCATGATTAAGTGACCATATTGCGGTAACATAAATAGCTATGTCGGCTTTGGAATAAGCTTGATTAACAGATGATTGCAAAACAAGTTTCATACAGAACATACAGCAAGTAATAATTCATAATAACCAAATGAGTTGGCATCATAGCAATTAATGTCAAAATATTTAAATATCCACTATCATTCCCAGAAAAACATATTGGGGGGAACACAGATGCTCAGTAGGTAGTGTGTGCGCACCTTGGGAATTGATGACAAAGCATGTTCAAATCTACCGGGGAGTATTAGTAAGGGTATCTGGCCTTAATCCCCCAAGCTCCATCTAAGGCTGTGTCTACCCCCACAACATGGGGACTGATTGTGTCATGTAAAACAGACCTTTATTGACAGAAAACCAATATCCCATCATCTGTCTTTATGCATGCTCAATAATCCAGGTAAGGAAATTGCAAGAAGGTTTAATTAGTTCATTTGGACACAATATTTAGTGGGAGATATGTTTCATCACTCATCTCAAAGACTTCTTCAGTCTACACTGACTGCAGGTCTCCCCAGCATTATAAACGATACAGTGGTACATAGACCGAAACCAACAATAATTTCATTTCACAAAAACGGTGAATCAGCTAATCTGAATGCAATATTTTATTGAAAGAAAGATTTCTTCACTCAAAAGGTGACATCTTCAGTCTAAACTTCCATCCATCCATTGCCAACTGCTAATCTTTAGCTGGGTTGCCGAGGTAACTGTTCCAGCTGGCAACCCCAATTTTGTCTCTCCCTTGCCACATTTCCTAGCTCTGACTAGGGGGATCTCGAGGCATTGCACGGCCAGCTCAGAGATGTAATCCCTCCACCTGATCCTCGGTCTGCTCTGTGGTCTCCTCCCATCTGGATGTGCCTGGATCACCTCATTAGGGTAGCGACCAGGTGGCATCCTTACTGGATGCCCAAACAACCTCAAATGGTTCCTTTCTATGTGAAGGAGGAGTGGCTCCACTCCGAGTTCCTCACAGATGACTGAACTTGTCATCCTATCTCTAAGGGAGATGTCAGCCACCCTCCTGAGGAAACCCAATTTGGTCGCTTGTATCCGAGATCTCATTCTTTCAGTCATGATCCAACCTTCATGACCATAGGCGAGAGTCGTACAAACATTGACCAGTCGATCGAGAGCTTTGCTTTCTGGCTCAACTCTCTTTTTGTCACAGCAGTTTGGTCAGGAATGCACAATACTACTCCAGCAGCAATGATTCTCCTGTCCAACCTGCACTCCATCTTTTCCTCACCTGAGGTCAAAACCCCGAGATATTTTACTCCTTCACATGGTGTAAGGTCTCATTCCCTACTCAGAGTGTGCAATCCCCCAGTTTCCTGCTGAGAACTATGCCCTCAGATTTAGATGTGCTGATCCTTATCCCAGCTGCTATAAACTCAGGTTTGAACTAATCCAATAAGTGTTGGCGGTCACAGACTGACGATGCCATCAGAACCACATCGTCTAGAAAAAGCACTGGCACAAACCTCAGATGCCACCCCTTTCCTCCACAACTACATCTCAAGATTCCCACCAGATCTAACTGGTAGTGTTCCACTTCCCGCTCAAGCTCTGGCTTCTTACCCCTGGGGAGGTGACATTATATGTTCCCAAAGTCAACCTCTACTTCCTGGGTCTGCCATCAATGCCACCTGTCTGGCAGCATACCTGACCCCAGTGGTCCTTCCTGTAGGTGGTGAGTCCACAGGATGGAGAAGTTTCCATGTTGCTCACTCAGACTGATTAGCTGGGGTCCGTAGCAGATCTGGTCACCAGGTAGTCGCTGACAGGCACTCCTGGGCTTGGCTCCAGATGAGGGGCCCGGGCTTCCTCTACACAGGGTAACATCCCTTCTTCCTTGAGCCTTTATGGAGTCTGTGTGAACCATTCTTAGTCTGGTCCCTTGTCTGAGACCAATTTACCATGGGAGAGCCTACCAGGAATGCAAGAAACCTGTCAGATTCATAGGGATATACAAACTTCTCCACTCCAATTAAGTGATGGTTCCGTAGATAGATGTAGACATCCCCCGCTTATAAACAATACAGTTACATGACCAAAACAAAATATAGCTTTTTATGAAAGTCAGCAATCAATATCACATTCAATGGTAAGGTGTGCTACTAAAAGATAATATAAGATACCATATTCCTGTATTAGTACCACAAGGGAAGATTTGGAGATTTATAACGGCAAATGGAAAGCAGAACAGAGATTGGCACTTTTTTCTCTCAAAGGATTGGGGAATAGTTGCAATCACAACATTATGAGATTTCAATAGATGTATTTTTAGCACCCAAACCCCCAGTTCAAGGGTGGTAATTTCCTCTTTACATTGATGGCTTCATTGACACCCCGTTCAAATCAGCCTCTCTTGTTATCAAGGATGTGCATATCTTCATCCTTGAAAGAGCTGCCACTGGCCTGTAGATGACTGCAGACCATAGTCCAGGCCTGACAAGGTAGTCTACACCCATCAAAGGATGGGAATCCCTACAGTCAGCTTAGACTGGGTTAGGGTTGTATGAGTGATGAAACATTTCTGTCATTTTTTTCAGATGAACTGATTCACCTTTTTCTTAATTTACCAGGATTATTCAGCATTCATCAAGAGCAATTGCCTCCTTTTTCCCCTCAAATCAATTTATTCTCCATTTCATCTTCTCTTCTCAAGTCTCAACATCACTGAAGATGTGGCCCCATGATACCAAATAAAAGTGATTCTCTGCCACAAAGCTTTCCACTGGCTTTTTATTCCTTTTTGTTGCCTTGCTCCTGCTGCATGGCTTTTCTTTGATGGGCACCATGGGTACAGGGGTAAGGGAAAAGAGCTATGTTGTTCAGAGCTTGAGTCATTATAGGGTCACCCATGGCAGATAAGTCCAGAGGGACGTTCCAGATAAAGCATGATTCAACAAAGACCTGACAGAACAGCAGAACTGACAGAAGATGTCTCCAGGTCACAACGGCAGTGAAGGCATATAAAGGGTGGATGCAACAGAGGGTGGCCCCCAATCATGACCTACAGCTAGCACATGATCCTGCAATCAGGTGCGGGTGTCCTTTTTCCCACAAGGATACCTGCAAGCACCAAGAAGGAGGACAGTCATTCTCGTCCTGGAATATGTTGGAGTTGTGGGTGTTCTCTGGGGGTGCGGATCTGACTTTTTTGGGGCTAGTTTAGGATTTTTCAGGGTTATTTACTATAGTGAAATTTATGTTCTCTGAAGTCTGGAGAAGTGAAATGATAATGATCATTAGAGAAAAAGTCTTGATGCATGCTCAATATTCCAGGTAAGGGAAATCACAAAAAAAGGTGACTTGGTTCAACTGGATCAGAAGTTTATTGAGAAACGTTTCGTCACTCAGCAGGTGACTTCTTCAGTCTGAACCATTCAGAAAAGTTTTGTCACTCAAACAGGGGATATCTTTATGTCAAGAGGGAACACCCGTCTTTAAATAGGGGTGGTGGCCTGAGAGTACATCTGTCGTCGTCTTACGATGCCGTGTTTGCAAACATTCCCCAATCCTTCGTGAATGGTGCTCATTGCCACTGAATGTGCAGTTGATCACCCAACTTTCATATGAACCCAACCTGTGGTTGGGTGGTATCGATATACTGTTTATAAGGGTGGGAATGCTTGCTGTCTGCTCAGAATGAAGATGTCACCTGTTGGAGTGACGAAATGTTTCCAAATAAACTTCTGATCCATTTGAATTGATTCATCTTTTTTTGTGATAAGATAAAAGGACTCTAGCAAGAACCAGGCCTCTCACTGTGTGTGTGTGTGTGTGTGTGCGCGCGTTAATGTGTGTGTGTATCAGGAGAAACAACGCTTTCTGACTGATGTCCTCCATGAGGTGATGCTATTGGATGGTCTAAGCTCATCCCACCCAATCTCTCAAGAGGTGGAGCAGGCAACAGACATCACTCATGTTTTTGATTGGATCGCCTACAAGAAGGTACACACACACATACAAACATCAACACAGGTGCGCACACAATCATATAGACACATGCATAGACACACTCATGAATAAACATGCTACATAGCTCCTGGCTTTCAGTTTTGTGAGATTTATACCTGTCATTTATTTTTACTCTCTCTTCTCTATATTCGTCTCCAACCTCTTCATTTGTCCCTCTGATTTTGCTGTTTCCTGTGCATAGAATCATTTGTTTTCTTTTTAGAACTACTTTTATTAGTGTCGTGATGCATGCTCAATAATCCAGGTATGGAAATCACAAAAAGAGGTGAATCTGTTCAACTGGATCAGAAGTTTATTTGGAAACGTTTTGTCACTCACCAGGTGACTTCTTCAGTCTAAGCTGAAGGCAAACATCCCCCTCCTTATAAACAGTACCTTGATGCCTCACAACGATAGGTTGGTTTCATATGCAAGTTGGGTGATCAACTGCACATTCAGTGACAATGAGCACCATTCACAGAGGATTGGGGAATGTTTGCGATCACGGCATTGCAAGACGCTGTGCTTTTATTAGAGGGGAGCCTTTCATTGACAGTATCATTACTAGCTTTTAGCTTAGTCTAGGTAAGCATTTAGCTTTATAGATCATTTTCACACACATGACTTTCTATCCCAAGTTCCCATGGAAACCGATAACATATTGATATTCCACTACAAGTGTCTTAGGCCATCTTTCTATACACAGATCTTGTTTTAGTAAGTATGATTTTGCGTCTTATAGTCAACAAGGGCTAGTCAACGTCCTATTATATGGATGTGTTGAATCCTTAATGACCCCCAAGGACTTCTTGAGAGATGGCTGAGTGTACAGCTCCTGCAGAATGGTCAGATACATCCAGTGATGTGTTTGGCTGTGGGTGCAACTCTACCCAGTGCCTTGTGGTCCTTGGTGGCACAGCTGCCATTTGAGGTGGTGAAGCAACCTGTCAACAGGCTCTGCCCCAGTAGAAGTCCCTGAGGATTTTAGGCCTCACACCAAATTTCTTTGCTTTCTTTAGGCACCTGAGGCTGTATGGGCACTGTTGTGCCTTTTTAACAACACTGGTGATGTGGCTAGTCAATGGTTGGTCTTTCTTGATGTTAATTCCTAGATATTTGAAATTACCCACTCTCTCGACCACTGTGCCTTTGATGGTGACTGTGAGGTGAGTATGACCCCTTTTCCTGAAATCTATAAGAACATCCTTGGACTTGGAGACATTCATTTAGCGAAGGTTGTTCTAACACTACTTTCCCAGGGTGGTAATTTCCTCCCTGTGGGTCATCTCATTTCCAGGGCAGATCCAGTCAACAATTACTGTCATCTGCAAATTTTACAATACTGTCTGAAGCCTTTGTTGCTGCACAGTCATGGCTGTTGAGGGAATAGAAGAGTGGGCTGAGGACCACGCCCTGTGGCACTCCCATAGTGAGAATCACTGGAGATGAGGTGCCATTGTCGAATGTCACCGTCTGGGGGCAGCCTGTCAGAAAGTCCAGGATCCAGTCACACAGTGCTGTGTTCAGGCCCAAATCCTTTGGCTTGCTGACAAGCTTGACTTTCTTCAGCACAATTGTTATTTGTGTGTGTTTCTCCTTTGGTCCTATAGGGAGCAGCGCTGATTAGGATGCTGGCCAACGTCATGGGACAGCCGCTCTTTCAGAGGGGACTCAATGTAAGCTAACAAGTTTCATTTTCTTGTATAATCTTCAAGTTTTTAGACGGTGCCATCGTGTCTTGTTTGTGGCAGCTCTATATCCCTTTATTTCTGCCTGTTTATCTCTTTCCTTTTTCACTTTTCTCTTTTTAAAGGAGTGTAATATAACCCTAACCCTATTCATCAGATTCCATGTACACAC
>OMLC01037068.1:0-20287 GCA_900302585.1 Regalecus glesne
GAACCATGATGACTTACTGGGGGAGAACAATAGTTGAGATGTGAAAGACTCATTGGTAGGAAGTGAATTAACTTCTGTTACAGATCCATCACTACAGAAGCAGGAACAGCGGGGGAAACAAATCAGTTGGCCCAGCCTGAACACCCTCGTTAAAATAATTCCCACATCCCGCATTAAACCAAATCTTGTTATTGGACTTTGCAGCACCGGCCAGCACAGTCAGAGGTTGAAAAGAAACACAGAAGCCTCAAGGCATCATGGGAAATGACTAAGCTAACTTGAGCGGATTCTACAAATATGGAAGGGGGGGTCATCCAAAGGTTCAGAAATTCTCTTCTGTTCCCTCTCCATCACACTCGCACAGAAAGTCATACCCGTGCACGGAAACTTCTTCCAGCACAGCCAACTGGCACGGCTTCTCAACAGCCACAAATCCCCTGCGAACTAGACAGAGCAAAGAGTAATCCCACTCACGTGAAAACTATGGAAGAATTGAAACAAGGACCTTTGTCTTGGTAAGCTATGGGAACAAACTAGAGATTGACTTTCAACAATTAGGGGAGTGTAAAAAGGCAGTCATTGGAAAGGGGCTTATACTGATCGCCATGACACGGATCATCCCTTATGAACCCAAGAACCCAACGGGGCTGCCAGTAAAAACTGAATAGCTTAGAAAACACTGTGCAGACCACTGAGCCGCCGCTGGCACCAACAACCTCCCGATGCCAACCTGAGTTCATTAAAAGAGCACAGGGTACCCGACCGTGGACAACATCAGAAAAGGTTGGAATGTGATACCAAGTGCCTCGGTGAGCCGGACGCATGTGGGTTTTCATCACAACAATAATATTAATTACTGTTATTATTACTACTACTACTACTATTATTATTATTATTATGATTCAAGAAGTGCCTTTCTAGAAACTGATCCTTCGCAGTATAAGGATAATAACACTGAAAGACCCCCCCCAGGTTTACGAAGGAAGAGCTTCTGTATGTGGTCATTACATTCTTACAATGAAACCTGGCCTCTGCATTTATCCCATCCTGTTGTACAGGAGCAGTGGGCCGCTGCAGTTAGGGGGTCACGGTCTTGATCGAGGACACTTCAACACAACTTCTGAAGGAGCTGGGGATCAAACCAGTGACCTTCTGATTACTAGAATACCCCCCCTCTTCCTCCTGAGCCATGCCGCCCCTCTGAGTCTAAAAGCTCAGGTCTGGTAAATGAGCAGAATTCAGATGGCGTTCACAGCCCACCCTGCTGTTACCCGATATCAGTCACCCCTGACCCCCTCTCGTTTTTGGTTTTCCAACTGAAAGAACAGCAGGTACAGGCCTTTCTTGTTCACCCCCCACCCTCACCTAGCCCCATGGAGCCCCTCTTGCCTCAACAAAACATTACATTCAGACAGGGGGAGGACAGGTTGGCGAGGGGGGGGTGTTACCAGATATCTTAATGTTCTCTCATTGACCTGAACATGATAACTGTGAAGAATTGAGAAACTAACCACACATCTCACATCCACTTGAACTTTGGCTTTTCTTCCATTTCAGAGCCAGCCGTCCCTGTACTCCGTGTCTGCAGACCCCATTTTGCTAAAAGTAGCCTGTAGGTGCCTTGCACCCAAAGATGGTATTGGTGGTGAACTGGGATGGACACTGGCAGTCAAGGGCTAAGTACCACTGGATAATTCCTCCAGTGCCTTCCCTCAACTTGCTTACCCCCCTGACTCTCTGCTGTGAGAGGTTGAGGAGGGCAGAGGGAAGAGGAGTAGAGCACCTCCCGTCCCCCTAAAGGAAAAGTCAAGCTGACCCCTTACTAACCCTGACCCTTCACCAACCGAACACTTCCCATCACGCCAAGGCTCCAAAGTGTAGCCTGACACCCTCTGGCTCAGTGACACAGCCGCAGTGCACGCATTCTCCACATGCACGTAGGCAACTCGGATAATGGAAAATGGATTCCCTTATCACTCCTGCAGGGGGAAATTTGGATTTCTCTGCATTTTTGACCCAACCTATTGTATAGGAGCAGTGAGCTGCCAACATATGGCGCTCGGGAAGCAGTTAGGGGTTCAGTGTCTTGCTCAAGGACACCTCAACATGCTGTATGCAGGACCGGGGATTGATCCTGCAACCTTCTGATTGCCAGACAACCGCTCTACCCACTGAGCTATGCAGCCCCCTAATACACATGTAAACAAGAGTTATTTCAAGGAGACGGTCGGCGTGGTGCAGGCCTGGAAGAAACTTCCATCTGAAATGTCTTTTTAGCCCAGCATACGCACAGACAGCAGAGGAAAAGGCCATTTCATAGCTAGATAGAACAGGGGGATGGCAAATTTCTTCATGAATAGCTTGGTCAGATGGACTCCAACAGGCATTTCGTCTCTCATTTGGATGAAATGCACGTGGACTGCTGAGCTCACAGCCTATTGAGGCTTTACTTTTGAGATATTGCATCTGTTGTGATCAAATGAGAAGACATCCTTCAAACAAAGACAGACCCCTGGTTACTTACAAATCTCACACTTGAGACCGAAGGCTTTCGGGACCTTGTTCAGACGGACCAATGGTGTGTCTCCAATCCTGTACAGGATGTTGGGGAGGATGCTGGGAGCTTTGACACTGTTGAGAGAACAGGATGGATGTGTTTTATTGAAATATGAAAATTTAATTTGGTTATCAACTCCCTCAAATTAATAACACGTCAATAAGTTGTCCAATAAAACCCTGCTGTAATTTTACTGTTGAGACGGCAATGAATAAAAGAAGTCAAAGATATCCCCACACTGTGGACCCCAGTAACATCTATTCATAAAGTTTTTACCACCTCTGATGCTGCTCATTTGTCCCAGAAGTTCAGATGGTGTCCTTATTTTTCATTTTGAAACAAAAAGATATAACTCTCCTGTATTAACTTTGTATTGATTTAATATCTCCTGAAGTTTTCCTCATCATTAGTCCCTCACTAAGCCTGAGCTCTTTTCTCCATTTTAATAACTTCATCTGGCTGCACATAAACCTCGGCAGGATCACCTGGACGGCGACTCCAGGAGTCAATCCCCATTTCCCAGAGCTTTCAAAATGATGAAAACGGTCTACGGAAGAATTCAAACTATGCAAAAGAAACTGCTGTGATTATTGGTCGGAGTGTCTCTCGAAGATACTTCTGAGAAACTTCTGCGACATCACAGTGACAGAGCGAGCCACTTCCGCCTCACTCGCCCTGGTCGTGTGTGTGGTGAGTCAATAGGAACATGCAACATTCTCAAGTTGATCAACACCTTCAATCCAGTTGAACCACTTCCCAGCACGTCGTCATGGGATACCTGGGTGGCGAGTGAGTGGAGTGTGTGCCCAGGAGAACCTGCTGCTTACCGTGCCGGGTGGTTATGAGGCGAGTCAATACTATTCATGCCCAGCCTCCACGTGCATTTGCTGGGCAGGTCGGGACGGATCCAGTGTCTCTCGATAACCACTTTGACGTTTTCCAGCTCGGCTTCGCGTTTCTCGTGGTTGACCTTGGCCACTCCGTTCATGGGCATCTTGTGGCCGCCGTTGACAGCTTTGGCCTCGCCGTTCATGTGGGTGTCAGGGATCGACTTCTGATCGATGAGGGCATCTCCATTGACGACGGCCATGCCGTTGGTCTTGGCATCTCCGTTGAGGTGAATCTGTGCACTCCGGAGCTTGGCTGCATGGGGGCAGACCGGTACAACGGGGCCCAAGTCTGTGCCGGAGTGAACATAAGGCATGGCTCCCCTGCAAAGAGACAGGATGAGTCTTTATTTTTAAAGTCAGACAAACACCCGCAGACGCCATATTTGCTCAGCCCCCCCTTGTGAGGAAACTGAAGAAACAACCGAAACTCAATCACCTACCTTCACTACCTAGCTCCAGGAAATCAAACAAACCCGGACAAATATTTAATCGTGGTGGGTGTAATTAAATTTGAACTTGTAACTTGACTCATCTCTGCAGCCTAATCAAACCAGAACGCGCCTCGATCTGAAGGACTAAACAAACACACACTGGGAAAGATGCTTCACTCATTTTTGCATCAGTGGAAAATGGAAAGTGAGAAGCCACATTCGGTTTGTTCCTGTATGGGAGTTAAGCCGTGAGACACCTCATGTTGAGTGGGTGGTGGCAGGTGGTAATTCACCCTCAGACTTCCTCTGACCAAGCCTGACTGGCGAAGCGGGACTAAGTGACTGAAACAGCAGAGTGATGGCGGCTTTACAGGACCAATAAATTAGTCACAGAACAAAGAACAGAAGAGCTCCTGTGTTATCTTATATACGTGGAGAAACAGCCCAGATTAGAACTAGAGAGCCGCTATGCGGCGGGCCTCAGATAAGGTGCCTGACAAGGGGACCAAGTCAATCCTGGAGATGTCTGTAGAGACGTGCCTCGTGATTCAGTCGTGTTCGGTTTCACGGAGCAAAGCCCCGGAGGTCAATAAAGCGATCACAGTGTAGATGTCAGTGTCCCCTGACCAGCTGCAGAGGTCTTGTGATTTAAGTCGCTGTCCTTCCAAGTGTAGTTTGGGAAATGCAAGACCTGTGTGTGTGGCCTTATGTCAGCCCATCATCCTCAGAAGGAGGAGCACATCTTGTTTAGCCAAACCTCATCACTCAGTCTGAGCACCACTGACGGACAGTTTCAGCCGTACTATACAGACGAGCAGCGGGACGCTCTGGCGGAGGATAATCAGAGTGAACTAGATGTCATCCCGGTGAATCCTCGCATCTCCTGCAGAGAGCAGTGACGGATCTGACCCCGACCCGGGGGCTTGTGGTCCGAGGCCAGTCTGGACAACACAGCCGGCTGCATTCTCTGGGTAACCAGTGACACCAAATGCTTTTGTTGAAAAGTCCAAAACCAGTTTTTCCTTCATCTAGACTCCAGATAACAAAAAAAAAACAACCACCACACAAGTCAGCTACAAAGTATTCGTTGGCAAGCTCGCCAAACTGAAATTACATGTCTGTTACATAACATGGGAACTTTGGGAACACATGCCACTGCCGCCACGTGGAGCAGCTGTCTCAAATTATCTGAGAGAGCTTGCATGCAAACATACCCTGAATGCAGATACTCCCCCTCCAAACTTGTGATTGGAAAAGCTGACCAATGACAACAGACTGAGTCAACATGCACCCTAGCCAGCCTCAAGCCCCCCCTCTGTAACCGACCACGGTTTCCAAATTCCAAGCCTCTGCACCGGCAGGCAGGCAGGCGGGCGAGAATCATCCACCAAAACACTGCCTTGATCATATACAGAAACGTGTGCCATGAATAGATCTGCTCCATGGCAGCAGCTGATCCGTTTCTACAGCCATGCAACTCGAGCCCTGGATGACAGGACCGCGGCACCCAACCTGGGATATAACACCAGGCGGGCAAGAGGCAGTAACACTGTACAGAAAGTGATAGGAGACAGCACCAGAGGTGGCCAAGACTTCAGGCCGCGGGCGGGTATCAGCTTTTTTAGCTCAGCCTCAACATTGGATGAGGTTTGGTGAGGTTAGAGCAGACTGGAGACGGTTTAAACAGTCATGTCACGCTTAAAACGTAGAGGATGCAACACTAAGAGACTCAACGGGGAGTCGAGAAGCACGGGCGTGGCTGCCATTTCACTGGCAGATGAACAGAGAGTGGGCCCAAGAGTGAAAGTGAACACTTTGGGGTATTTGACACCAGCTCTGCGAAAAGTCACTCCGCAGACCACCCAAGAGATCCAACTCCTCAAGGAGACCCCGCCAGCTCCAGTATCATTTACATCACACTTTAAATAACGCTGCGGACCTCAAGGTTTAGCTACAATCAGCGTCAAGTTAGAGCTGTTATGGCTCATCACAGGGGTGACGCTTTCCCAGGGAGGGGCTTCCAACATCACTTATGCCCACTAAGGGGTGGTGGGTTTTGGCTTGCTGGCCAAGACTGACAACACAGAGACAGTTGTGTGGTAGAAGGAATGAGACAAAAGCGACTCAATAACTGGGATTTTGGTTTTCACTTGTGTTCTAACCCACCATGGAGCATCAAGAAGGGCTCCTGACCTTAAAAGCCCGAGCTCCATGTACGTCTGTGTCCACCCCCACAGCGTGGGGACTAACCGTGACATGTAAAGTAGGCCTCTCCCCGTGAGGCAGGAATTGGTCTGATAAGCTTTCATGATGTTAGTCTGAGATGACACAAGAACTCAGTCTGATACAACCACCGTCATTCTGAACAAGGGGCACATTGTTACCGCAGTCAATGAGCAGTTATCAGAACTCACAATATAGACTGAAGTCTGTATGGGGCTCAGTGAATATGCACAAAATAAGCATAAAACATCAGCATCCATAGTAGCGGGATGCAGCGCCCCAGATTGCAAAGACGGACCGCCGTCTAAGTGGGCTACTTTCAGAGCTCACTAAAGGACGTGGATAGTGAAACCCTATAGACTCCTGCCTTGGCTTAAACATTTTAGCTCAACAAGGCTAATCCTAGGGAGCAGCATGCAGGTAAAGACACATTCCTATGTAAGGTCATAGAAACCACACGCCTGACATTGACGACGACTTGTGATTCATCGGCTTGATCCCTTTTCTTTTTAGATGTGTGAGTAGGCGACTTGCGAGACTCTCGGAGCACAAGAATAGCCACGGTGTGTGTGGCCGCCTTGTGTTAATTCTGAGTCAACGTTTGTTATAACACATGTACATCTAGGAGTTTCCTCCTTACGGGGACACTGGAATGTGGCGGACAAATAAACAGACACAGCAGAAGTAGAGGTCACATCAGGTTCGTGGTGTCAGAGCAAAAATAAGGCTTATACTGGATTGATTTCCACTCTTACCTTTACCGATATTATCCCTTATTCGGTTGTACCTATTGAGTTATATCTATGGATAGACACACATGCCTTTTTTAACCTTTTATCATGTTAAAACACACACACACACATTTTATCATATATGTGTGTGTGTGTGTGTGTGTGTGTCTGTAAGTGACATTAAACATCTTGAATCATGTGCATATGGTGCCTTCGTTTATCATGTCTAGTTCCTAGTCATAAGGATATCGTTAAATCTTATCATACGTACACATGAAGCGTGTGAAGCATCTTGTCTATCGAATTTCAAAGGGCCAACCAAAACCAACAGTTTGGGACAGTTGCCGCATTTTGGTTAAATAATATCCAACATGAAAACTGACGAGTGATAGTTTTCAGATTTAAATCCGAACTTAACGTTAATGCGGTTCGTTCTTTGGCGTTCTTGATAAGATAAGAGAAGCTGCTGTGATCCGAGACTTGAAAGGAAGTGGGGGAGGGGTTGAAGCTGATGCAACAACTGTAAGGTCTAACACCATGGTCATGCCAGTTCGTTGGGAGGATGCTGTGCTCACAATGTTCACACAGAATATAGATGCTAATAACAGCTTCTAATGAGTAAAGCTAGGTGATAAATCTCTGGCTTGTTCAGTCACTGGCAAAGATTAAGACATAAAACGGTTTTGTTTGTTTTACTCCATCTCAACAGTCTGTGTAACGACTGGCATATAAAGCACACACATGTGAACGTGTGATGAAGCGCAATTTGAGGAAACGTCCAAAACGCGAGGTGATGTGAGAATCGAACATTTTACTTAATTAAACACGTTTACAGGCTTCACTCACCTTTTGGTGGCTTTAGATGAAGGTGACTGGTGGATTCTGTAAGATGCTTCTCTCTGCGTCTCCGTCTTCGAAGCAGCGCGATTTAAAAGACTGGCAATTCTCCCCCACCTGATCTCGAGCGCTCAACAACGGAAGCGCTGATTGGCCGAAGCGGGGGCGTTAACGTACCCCTGTCGATCAATCAGATTTCTTAGAGTGGTCAGGCCCTCGGTTTATCCCCCGACCACGCTAGTGTGAGATGACGAACCTGAGAAACACAACAGTCTGTTTTCACCGACACACCACCGTTTTCACAACCCAACAGCACCGAAGAAGGGGAAACGCTCCGATCCGCGCCCTGAAGAGCCCGGATAACCCATAACACGAAGGGAGTACTGATCCATACTATTGTTGGACTTGAAAACTAACAAGGTTTAGAAGGTCTGAATCTGGGTTTGACAGACTACTGTGGTGGGAGAGAAATTACACCAATCTAATGAGATGTCTAGAACAACCAAAGCGGGATCCTTATTTCATCAACAAGCATGTATATGTTCACACAACTATTCTTGGTTGTGCCCATCTATCTACTGTACATACTTCATTGACTGTACTACATTCATTAACTGATGTGTGTAAACACATGCAGATACACCCACAAGGGGGGGCGCTCTAGTTGATGTGTATAAAACACTTATTTCTGGCTAACATGCCACATGTTTGGTCCTCCTGGTCTTCCGTTGCTGTTGTTGACAAAAAGAGCACCTTGATAATCCGGCATTATTAGATATTTCACATGATTTTGCCTCAATGATGGGAAGCATTCTGCTGACTACTCCAGAATTTTGGCAGCAAAAATTCACTAACACTACATTCGTGATCTGAGAACCTCTTTCTCAAAGATGATTGAACTGAAATGAAGCAATATACAGAAGTGAACAAACAAACTGTAGTGAGGCTGTCATTCAAATAAACCCTTAACATTATTCAAAGTCCAACCGTATATCCTGCATATATTGTATGTATGCGAGTATACTCCCGGTCATGCCCATCTACCTCTGGCATCTAGGAGTAACCTGCCAACATTTATTTCAACATCTCTGATATTCTCTACACCATCACACTTGAACAATTTTCCCCTGTGCACAGTAAATCCTTGTGAATAAATCTGAAGATTGTTGTTCTGTCAGTACCTGTACATGTGAGAAGCGGGAAACCAGTCAAATTTCATGTAAGTGAATGGTTTAATCAGAATTAGTTTAATGATCATTAAACTAATTCTGACTGTTTTGAGGGGATCAGCACATTTTCCTTGGGCTTCTCTGCCACATCTTTATAGGCTAAGGCAGCCTTCCTTGAGTTTACGGTAATTGATGGAGCTCCGACTCCAGCAGAGAGCATGAAAGAAAAAGGGAAAAGTCACTATAAAGATCTGACGCGAGTCTGTAAAGAACAAAGCAGAGGAAATAACCAAGATGAATTATATAGTTAATCTCTAAGGCCGTTTCCTCTGGTTTCATTTAATTGTATCCAGAAATATAAGAAAAAATTTAGCAATCTCACAAAAATAAACTTACCTGCAAATCAATCCACCTTAAAATTGGAAAAGAAGTTTCAACAGGAGGATGGATAAGGAAAAGTTGGTACCAAATACATGCTCACTACATGCAATTAATCACAGTGACAAATTAAACAAACATCTGTATATAAGCTCCCACTTGCATCTAAGATTTCCCTTTTCAGTTATTTGAGAATAAATAATGATGTTCTTCATAGATAAGATGTAAATTCATTCATTGCTCTTACACTTAAGTTTAAGGTACCTTCATAAAGACATGCATGTCAGGGTTAATACTCCTGCCCATGCCCCTGAGCAAGGCAATAGAAAAATAACTTGAGTTGGTCCGCAGGCGTTGTGGCTGGTCACTGCTCCTATACATTAAGATTGATTAAATACAGAGAACAAATATGTATGTATGTACATTGAAAAATAAGCTTCTTTATCAACTAACTGCAGAAAAGATCAATGTAATCCTATTTTTAAAAAAAGAAAAGAAAGCCACTTTATTTGGTCATTGCTTTCCTACATCAAAATGTCTCCCCTGCATTTAATCCATCATGTTTTCTGAGAGCAGTTAGGGGTTCAGTGTCACTTCAACGCACTTTCTGAAGGGGTTCGGGATCAAACCAGAAACCTGATTACTAGACAACCTACTCTACCTCCTGAGTGATGCCTAGTGATTGAAACGTAAATGAAACGCAAGTACAATCAGACTGTCAAACCTAAGTTTAAGGTATTACCAGTTAAAAACAAAAAAGAGACCGTTTATTAGTTTTACTGACTTGGCTTCATTGAATGTGAGGGCAGACATAATCTTGTTACCTTCTGGACACCCGTAAAGACATGTCTGAGTCTCCTGACCACCAAATTATGGGTGGGGTTGGACTGAGGAATAGTTGGAATTTCATTTCACCCACATATCTTTGGAACAATGAAAGGAAAAAAGGGAAGGCTCTTGAATATTTTCCTTTGAATAAATGTATCATTGGGCAGTTAAACAAACTTCCTGGAAAAGGTTTTAGATAAAGAAAATAAACTTGTGATTTTATTTCATGGATCAATAATCTGAATGAATATAAAAGTTGAGTAAAAGGATCAGTCATAATCCATAAAAACCATTCAGTTTATTGAGAAGCTTAAGATATCTTCTTCACAAATCAAATACAAAAAAAGAAACAAAGAAATAAAAACAACAAACAATAACATGTTTTCCAATTGTGTATGACATCGGTCATGAATGACCCCTTTCCATTACAAAAGTTGAACTATGAGATCTGGGGAAAAAGAGAAATGGAAGGGAGGGAAAGTTGACCATCGCTTTGAATCAGAACCTTCCGGAGCGCTCTCTGTCTCTGGAGCGACGTCTCTCGCGGTCACGACCCGCACCTCTCCCTCTATCCCTGGAGCGAGAACGTCTCTCTCTAGAACGAGACCGAGACCGATGTCTACTGTGAGAGAGAGAGAGAGAGAGAGAGAGAGAGAGAGAGCGGGGGCATGCAAAGGGGGATTGAGAACACATCTTTTTTTGAGGATGTTACATAAAAAAACCTGTTAGTCTTTTTCCATGTATCCTGAGGCCTGCATTTTACTTAATACGTAATAGACATCGAACATGCATCATAATCTAGATATAGTCTACATCTATATGTCATGTCATTTTTGTGTAGCAAGTACATCCTTCATGAATCGAAAATCATACCAAACCTCAGTATAACTTATATAGCTATGCTATAGCTATGCTGCCCCTATAAAAGTCTGTCTTTCTTCATCACTTAATAAATGGATCATGATGTTTAGCATTTTTTCCGTCTAAAGGGTCTGAAACAACCTCCTCCTTGCACAATTTTATTTTAATATCGATTTTACCATCTGAGAATGAGATTTGCCTGAGGACCATGTGCAAAAAACCCCTCCCAGTACAGTTCTTTTTGTTAGTAATTTGCAGTACTTGTTTGCTGTGTTCCAGGCATCACTTTCCAAAGTCTCACCTCTCACAGAGAATGTGCTTTTAGGCTCCCTCGTGATCTTCACTAGGCTATGATAGAGCTGAACAGATACCTCTGGCCACATGGATGCCTTGGTGTAATGAGTGTATAAAATAGAAATGGATAGGTTTATACCTCTTCCTCCTGCGACCATACAGCTCCCTCCTCAGTTCACGGGAGATTGGCTTCAGGTGCATAAAGTTGCAGAAACCACCTCGAGTGCATTCGCTGTGAACACATGGGGTGATGTATTTACTGAAGAAATAACTCAAAGTGCAAAGTTGTAGATGTCTGGCCTGCCTCACCTTCTCATTTCTTTATAGACTTAAATTGTTTCCACATAACTAAAGTTGAATGACCTCTCACGAAGGACATTCTTCATTCGAGTCCGCCCCACCAATGAGCCTTTTCGGAATGTGTCTGTTTTCTTTCATTTAAACTATGGATTTGACTTCCTTGTTAGCCAGAGAGCGGTGTTTGCGTTCTGATAAGCGTATTATGAAATCTTGCATCATGTGAAAAAGCATTCTAACACAGTCATCTATTCGGTCTGTTGCCATTCAATCAACAGCTGCTGTCATTGCTTTATTGCCCACCCTGACTCATGTTATAAATAAAAAGACTCTGACAGCTTTGCAGATGATAAAATTTCTTTGACCTGTGCTGTTATACTGACCCCATTTCATACTGGCGACAACAGGCCTCTCTGAAATCTGTCACAGGAGAAAGTTCTGCATGGATGGGCTGCGCATTAAACCACCGATTATTCAGATCAATCACTGCCTTCTCAGCATCCTCCTCACGACGAAACTATCAAGAACATCAACAAAGAGGAACAAAGCATGAAAGAAGGAAATCATTACCTATGATCTATGCCATGAAAAAGGAATGAAGACATGTTTGAGGAAAACCAAATTATAGACCCACCTTCACATACACATTTCCAACCAGATGATCTCCAAGGTTATCACATACATTCATTTCCTCCACCTCGCCATACTTCTCCTCCATCTCTGTGAAGACCTCCTGAAGCACAAGGTTCAGGATAGTGGTTAGAGTAGAAGATAGTTCAATCATTATTTAAGTGTAAGTAAACACATCCACCACCACATCAGCCAGAGTAACAATTTAGAAATGAGGGTGATATGAGGGCAAGATATGCCCTTCAGCACTGACTAAGCATGATTGATGAAAACTTCTGAATTGATTCAGCAGTTAAGATGCACATAAGATGTTGAAAATAGTAAAAAAGTGTGGTAAAGTTTCACTTCCTAACAAGCTTCAGACTAACCTCAAAGAACTCATCGTAGTGCTCCTGCATCTCCACATCACTGACGGCACCTAGTGGCAAGAAGAAAAAATAGCACTTCAATCATAGGAACATATGAAACTAATAATAATTATCATCATCATTTTCATCGGTTGTTTGAAGGAGTTACGGGTTAGGTGTCTTGTTCAAAGACACTTCAGAATATTTTCAGAAGAAACTGGCCATCAAAACCACCAATCTCAGATTACCAGACGACAACCATGCCTCTTAAAATATTCAATCCCTTGTATCTTTACATTAAAGGTATTTAGCAAACGCTCTTATTCAGCGTGACGTACATCAAGTGAGCAGTTAGGGGTTCAGTGTCTTGCTCAAGGACACCTCGACACGCTATGTACAGGACCAGGGATCGATCCTATAACCTTCCGATTACCAGATGACCGCTCTACCCACTGAGCTATGCTGCCCCTATCTGCTTTTGATCTATCTTTTAAATAAAAAGCATAAGTGAAATTCATTCATTTTTGCAGTTAATGAGAAATTATTGTTACATCAATGATGCTCATGTACCATCATGACCCATGTGGGTACAGGTTGGATAGAAAACCTGCAGACACATGGCTCCATATGGCACTTTGTTGAGTATCACTGGTTTTAGAAAGACATGGTTTAGATAGATATAACATGGGCTGATAAAAAAACAGCAACCAATTTCATCAATGTAACGTTTTTACTCAGAGAAAGACACAGTTTTATGAATGACATGTGGGCGTAATGGTAGGCTAAATCCTCTGACAACAAGCAATTCCTCTCACACCTTGTTGCATTGAGTTCAATCCTTCATCATTTGCTTACATTTACCCCAGTTGACGCAATAAATGTGCAAGCTGCAATTCAGAATTAGTGAGTAGCTTCATAAATTCTTATTACTTTTAATGAAGTGGATTTCAGGCTCGACTCCTATGTGGGCTATGTGGAGAATTTTATAATGTAATTTTCAGACCTCTGATAATGGGTGGTTTCAGAGACAAAAGATAGAAAACTTACAGTTCAAGCCGTCAGCAGACTGGGCACTGTTTTGAGGGTTACGGTAAATGTTCAGGAGAGCAATTGTCTGAAAGGCAAAATTTTGAATTTAGAAACGGATTCAGGCATATTTTTGAGAGCTTGAAAAAAATAGCACAATTTACCACATCCAGTTAAAGATATTTATTTAAAATTCCCCAGATAAATCCCTGAGCCGGAAATAAAGTGGGTTAGATGAAGTTGAAGACATTACTCTCAGCACTGGTTCAACTGGAAAAGCAACAGTTAAAAAGAAAAGCTAAAAATCTGAAAGCTTGCAATAGGAAGACCACTCTTTTTGTTGTAAAACATGTGCAAGCATTCAGTGGGTTTAAGCCCATTACAAATTAAAATAAAACCAAATTATGACTACTTTTTTAACAAAAGTCCTTGCGTATTGAGACTTGTTTTTTCATTGTAGGTAGTTCCCAATAACTATGAGAGGTTGTGGGGTGAAGGAGGCTACAGCTCTGAGGAAGAAGCTATTCATCAGTCTGCTAGTTCCAACCTTAATGGCCTCATATCTCTTCCCCATTGACAAGGGGACAAACAGACCTGTGACCTGGGTGGGCTGGGTCCCCACTTCTGTCGCAAGCCTTCTGATGTAGACAGCTAGGATGTGTCCAGGATTGGGAATACAATTTTCACAATCCTCTGTGCTAGTTTCACCACCTAGACCAAGTCCTTCTGGTTGTTGGCAGTGCAGCTGGCATACCACACTGTGGTAAAGTAGCAGAGGATGCTCTCTATGGTACTTCTGTAAAAGTTTACTAGGAGCTGAGAGGGGAGTTTGGCCTATTTTGAATTTTCTTAGGAAGAAGAGCCTCTGGCAAGCTTTCTCATCCAGCTGGGAGGTGTTAAGGGACCATGAGAGGTCTTTTGTAACATGGATTCCCAGGAATTTTATGTTGCGGATTCACCACCTCTTCACCATTTATCTGGCTTAGGGGCTGTGTTGTCTTCCTGGATCTCACCGTTGGCTATAATAATCAAACCATTTTTAAAATTAACAATCAAATCAAATTTCTAAACCAAAGTAAAGTATGAGATGGAAATAGCAGAGGCCAAAGGACCAGGGCTTTATGAGATGCATTTCCCATAGACGGAGTGCCTGAGGGTCATCTTCAAATGACTTCTGATGATGGAGCATCAGGTTGTTTTCCATGTCAGAAGCATGGAGCTATTCTCCCTAAAGCTTCCTGTCAGTCAATTTGAGATAGACAAATAAAATAAAACTGATCTTGACTGCAAGACTGGAAAAAAATAAAAATGGCGTGCAAGGAAACAAGCAGAACAAACACAACAGTGGCACCAACAGCCTCAGCATGTGTTGTTTCATCTAGCCAATACCGCTCACACTGTCCCCTGCTTTTTGGCATCCCCGTCCCGAAGACTGTCAGCAGCTCTCCAGAAGCGAGCCCTGGATCAGCCAGCATCCACGTAGAAATCAAAACTCTACATTAAAGGGAAAAAGCGGAAACCTGGAGGGCTGAGAGAGGGCAGGAGCAGCAGAGGGACTTACAGTGAGAGCTGTCGGCTGTCTGAGCACTGTTTCTGTTTGGGGGTTTACGGGTGTTTTGAATCAAGACGGTCTGCAGAGGGCGACAAAAAAAAGCCTATGAAAAAATAAAACCTGAATGGGAAAAAGACCCTCTCCTTAAATGACTTCCTCAGACCACCCACAGTCATTTGGACTAGCTTTCATGCTAAACGTCTGAAAAACGATTCAAGCAGTTAAAAAAAAATCCAGCATCCGGGGGTAGGGTGCTTACCCATGAAAAATCTTATGGGCCCCATGATGAGCCAGACATTGCAGGGTTCAATTCCTGCATTGGGGCGTCAGGAAGGGCACACAGCCTTAATGCCCTATGCTCCATGTAAGTACATTTCCACAGTGTGGGTATTAATCGTAAAATCTCAGAAAACTCAGGGTGCTCCAAAGTGTCAGAAAACACTGAGAACCAACTATAAGAATGGTATGATCAAATTACTGCCACTTGAACCGTTGGACTAGCAATATGTTGCATGTAACTAAGGGCTGATAAAGTACATTTTACAGGCAACCACTACCATGCTGATACATCATCATGACTTGTTAACCAGAGATGTGGGGCTGTGAAACATCACCTGCAGTCTTTAATTCCAATTGATGGGTCCCTGATGGCACCCACAAATTACATAGAGGTGTAATGACCTACGCTAAATGAGATGCCTAGATAAACTGGTCCATAACTATCACCTTGAAAGTCATTTAAAGATGAAAATATGTCCATGATGGAGATAAACAAGGTTGTAGGTTTGTTTGAGCTACAGTATCACCGAGGATTCTTCATCTAACACAGTAGGCATGTTGTTGTTCTGCCAAAATAAATCTATTAAAGACTAAGAAAAAGTTGCATGGGTGAAAGTCTTAACTCCAAATAAGGATAAAAACTTACTTGCACATAAAAGTGTGCAATTTCTATAGTAAGATTTAATTCTAAAAGTACAACTAATTTATGAATGAGTATAAGGTGTGATTGATACAGAATTGGATAATTGGGTAATTAATTTAAGGATCAGAACTAAGAATCAAAGTTAAGAATCAATCTGGCCTCAGAGGCTGTAAATTTTGAACAGTTTTGAGATTTGAATTAGTCAACCTCATTCGTCAAATAACCTTATAAGAGCAGTACAAAAGATTGACTAGAAGATCATATTGTTCCAACATATAGTACAATCCCAACAATAAACAGACAAGCTGTCCTGAATGCATCTAGTATCAAGATAAGTCTGCAACTCTGACTACAACTCAGTAATTTAGCTTATAAAGAGACAATGTTACAGCTCACTGCAAATTCAAAAGACCCTTGGCTTAAAAGAGTTGCCATCTAAAATGGTTGTCTCCTTGACCATTTGTGACCCACTAACCTGATAATGATCTGCAGTTTATAAAAAGGGCACTGCTCTCTACTACTACTACTACTATTTTTGTCTGCTCTGTTAGGAGTCACCACAGCATATCATCCATCTCCATCTCTTCCTGTCCACTGAATCTTCCTCTGTCACACCAGCCACCTGCATGTCCTCCCTCAACACATTCATAAACCCCCTTTGGTCTTCCTCGTTTCTTCCCTAGCAGCTCCATATTCTGCATGCTTCTCCCAGTATACTAGCATCTCTCCTCCACACATTTCCAAACCATCTCAATGTTGCCTCCCTTGCTTTGTCTCCAAACCATCCAACCTGAGCTGTCCCTCTAATTTACTTGTTACTCATCTTGTCCTTCTTCACCCCTAATGCAAATCTCAGAATCTTCAACTCCAGCTCCTCCTCCTATCTTTTTGTCAGTGCCACTGTCTCCAATTCATACAACAAAGCTAGTCTCAACACTACCTTGTTAACCTCCCCTCTCACTTTAGCTGGTACCCTTCTTTCACAAATCATCCCTGACACTCTTCTCCACTCATTCCACACTACCTGCACTCTGTTCTTCAGCTTTCTTCCACACTCCTCGTTACTACTCCTTGGTAATCTGCTACACTTCCTGATATACTATAAATGGGGGACATCCTACTGATGGTGCAAAACATTTCGACACATAATGTTAAATTCATCACCAGCATCGCTGATGAATAATATTTTCAGCTATGTCTTTATACATGCTCAATAGTCCAGGCGAAGAGTACATATCTCAACCTTTTACAATGCTATGATTTCAACTATTCCCCAATCCTCTGAGAATGATACACATGGCCACTGTAACTCCACATAACGGTTATGGTAATTTCCATATGAAACAGAATTTTGTTTTCAGTCATTACTGTGTTCTTTATAAGGGTGGGAATACCTGTGGTCAGGTGAGACTGAAGACGTCAGATGAATGTGAAAGTGTTTCAATAAATGTGTCCAGAGGAACTGATTCAACGTTCTGTCTTTTCCATTGAGGTAGTGTAACTATAAATGTCTTGGTAAAATTTTGCTTTCGAGTATCAAGCCAGTGCCATACCAACTGCACATAAAACATTTTAGAACCACACATTTGAACTTACCTGGCTGAAGGTTGGCTTATTGTGCAATCGAGAACAGCGGTCACCATGTCGACAGGCTCCAATTTTAAAATAAAATGAGCAATTCACCCTATAAGTCAGACAGAGGAAAAGTGTTGTGTTTAAAAAATGTAACCCTGAACTACAGAAGAAAAATCGTGGCTAAGAATAATAGCAGCGATCATTTCCTTTAAAGCCTGTCCCAGGTTTGGGAAAATAACGTTTAAATCTTCCGTCAACATCTTCACCATCATCATATTTGAATTTCAAATAAAAGAATGCACTTAAAATTAACAAATTTGCAGCTATAGTAAACATATTAAATCCTAAATTGTAAATGGATTCACTGTGCAGCCGCTTGTGAGTGTATTTTACTTCAGGTCCATTCAATAAAAGCCTGGAAAATAAGAGTTGAGAGCTGCTTTGAATAACCCAGTTGAAACAAAATATTGCACCTTCCAGTCAGGGTAAGACCTAGTCAGCTATTTAAACGTAAAGTTTACGGATATTAACCCGATCACATAATTTATGAAGATATAGTCTTTTTCTACCAATTGTGAGCCATCATTACCACAAGGTGACAATCGACGGAGAAGGCCATTGGACTAGTTGGGTACACGTTGACTTGACTGAGAAAATTTTACCGTTTTACAATATCTGTATTATCAGTTAGTATTTAATGAATCAAAACAACAATGATACAGAGCACGAAGGATAATTCAAGTTTGCAGGATGAATTCGGTATAAATGACCATTCGGGTATTGCCTCCTCCAACGCGGTGCTTTAGCTTGGCGTTAGCATTAGCTAGCGATGGACGGCTAATTTAAATCAATCGAACCAGTTCTGGAAACGTTGGCATGCACACAATACCCTAAATATGTACATCTTGGGGAATGTAGAATATGAAAATGAGAAAAGTCGTGAAAATGAAATAACTTACTTATCCTTTTCTGTGCCGAAAATGGATGCCAAGTACTCCGCCATCTTGGATCAACCTTTCAAAAACGTCTTCCGGTTCCGTGTTTCCAGAACAAGGGCCTCTGTTTAAATGCTTCCTATCTTCTACCTTTACGTAGCCTAAAAAACACATTAAAAGTCCAGGTGATGTACAGACAACCTCGACTACATGTGAGTGAATCAGGGCTGAGTAGCTTTAATGGTTATTTAACTTCTTTTTATCTATTATTGAAATTGGTTTTGTCTCGGTTTATCCATTTCTGCGTGTTTCTAAGTCACTAGGGGTAATCTCGTTGTATGGCTACAGAAGGTCAACCACAGAGCCACACTACTATTTTCATGGGGACATAATTGCCGTTTTTGGTTTATTCAGATAATAATTATAAGTATAATAAGTATAGTTCAATAGGTATTATCAAACTTATAAATATCAATCCATCCATCCAATTGTGTGGCAGTTTCAGCATTGGGACCCCAAATTTTACATTCCCTGGGACATTAGCCAGCTCTGATTTGGGGATCCTGAGGACTTCCCAGGCCAGTGTGGAGATATAATCTTTACTAGATGCCTTTATACATAAACAAGAAGTGACTCTACTCCGAGTCCCTCAGACGGGTGAGGTTCTCACACTATATCTATATACAAAGATATAGAAATAAAACAACATTTTGTGTACTTAGGGTACAGAGGGTATGTATACAACACTACAGTGAAATGTTAAAGCAAAAGCAATGTCGCATATTCCCCCAACAAACAAAAAAACAGTAAACAACCAAATAAAAAGCAACACACCACTTATTTCATAATTGACTAAAATAAGTCACATCTTGAAAGATTTCAGATATTTTAAGGAAACTTTATTTAGTTTAACAGATTCTAACAGACTGTGATCCCCAGTGAGACTGCAGTCAGACTGAGAAAGGGAAAACACCAAAAGATCACATCATCTATCCATCATCAACTGTTTATCCCAAGTCAGGCCACAGACTCATGCTGGAGCCTATCCCAGCACTGACTGGGCGAGAGGCAAGGAAACGCTCTGGACAGGTCACCATTGTATCACGGAGGCATGAGCAGTTAAGGTTTCAGTATCTTGCTCAAGGGCACTTCAACATTTTTTCTGCATGGTTCGAGGGCCAAACCACTGAGTCAATGGTGAGAGGCCCATTTTACATATTATGATGATTAATAAAGATGTTGTGGGGGTGGACATGGACATAAATTGAGCATAGTGGATTAAGACAAGATAATAAATGATTAATCCCTATGATGTGGGGGTTGAGACAGACTTCAATGGATCGTGGGGGATTGGGGTTGGATGGCCTTTCTGACACCCATTAGTGGGTTAGAACCTGCAGTCCCTGGCTTGTCAGTTACCAAAATTAATGAAATCCCACAAAGCTTTACTCTCCCAAAAATAAAAAAATCTAACTACATAGTAAAATCGCTAAAAGGTTCAACTTTGAACAATGACATTCCAATGTATACTATTAATATTGGCTTTTGGGGGAGCATAGCTCAGGTAGGTTTGGGTATCATCAACCGTTTATCCGAGGCCAGGTCACAGGGGAACTGGAGCCTATCTCAACTCTTATTGGGTGAAAGGTGGGGATACACCCTTAAGAGGTAACCAGTCCATCACAGGGTAGAGCAATTAGGGGAACAGCGTCTTGCTCAAGGACACTTCAACACCCTTCTCTGCTCGAACCTGCAACCTTGATTCCTAGAGAACCACTCTACCCACAGAGACATCCATCCATCC
>OMLC01037070.1:0-14568 GCA_900302585.1 Regalecus glesne
CAGGTTTTTCTTCCCTTTCGGGAGCTGGCGTCTGTCAGTGTGTGAGGAGGGACAGAGGGGAGCTTAGTAAGGTCTGTGGTGTGTGACCACGGCAGGCTGAGCCACTTCACAGTGAGATTGCAGAGCTTATCTGAGTCAGGGGGCCAGGTCAGGAGGGGTCACTGCTGTTATTTGCCATGCTGATAGACTGGGTAATGAGAAAAGCTCCTGACACAGAAGGCACACTCCTCAGGAGCCAGCTCCTCCAGCATCCTACCAATGCTCTTTCGTCACCGGTGTCCCTGACAGCCTGGTTTGCACCTTGAGTTTGTCATCGTGTGAAGCAGGGAGTAAATGTAGTGAGCAGTAAATTATAGAATAATCCCCATTCGAATATGGTATGTAAATAAAAAGAGATTAGAAGGAAAAGTTCAAAAAGCCTTTGTCTAAGTATTTTGATGAGGTGTGCTGTGGGTTTAACCTTTTTTTGTTGACTCTGAGCCTCACGCGTTTGGAGAAGCACGTCAACACGCAGCTTAAAACGTTTGCTTTGGTGTTTAAATTGTTTGTGGCGCTCATCCTCTTGGTAGGGAAATTCTATGGGCGTGAGAGCATTTGTTGGTTTGGTGATGATGCTGGTAGTGCTCATGATGGTGGTAAGAGTAACGGTGTACTGTTCCTCTGTTGGTACGTGAGAACCTGAATAACACACTGAAACCAATGTGGCCTTCTTACTTTGTACTAGTTTTTAGTCAACGGGGCTACGTGTTAACATTCGTGGAACTCAAGCTATCCGCAATACCATCCTTTGTCACTTAAAAAAAGGAAAATTGGACAGAGCCCCAAACTCCAGGGACGTCATGTATAAATTAAACTTTATTGAGGACCTGCAGTAAAACCATAGAAGAAGTTAATTTTGTATGTCCTTTGTATGGCATTGTTCTGTGCATTTAACCCATCTTATTGTATAGGAGCAGTGAGCTGCTGCGGCACCTGGGGACCAAGTCCAGCTCTTGTTCCTGTTGCCTGTCCCCGGGGCATTAGGAGGAATATCAACTTTAACATGCATGTCTGTTTGACTGTGGAAAGAAACCGGAGCACTTTAAGGAAGCCCACACAGACATGAGAAGAACATGTAAACTCCACACAGAATGGACTTTGGAAAGCCTGGGCTATGAAAAATCCCCCCCTTCCTAAAAAGAAAAAGAACTTCATATCTTCAAAAACAAGCAGATTTATAAAACCCTCCGTGTGCCAAATCCTGCATATTTTCCCTTTAAAAACTCCAAACCAGGTTGACACTGTGCACACATGGTTTCTCATCCCACCATGTTCCTGCTCAAAAGCAGCTGTGAGTGGCTGTTGAAACCCTTTATTTTTCAGGACATTCAAATGCAGACGGACAAACTCCTGTTTCTCAGCTAACTCCGCGGCAGTGTCTCAGCAGAAACCGAACAAAACATAATCCCACAAACTGTGAAGCTGGGATGCTAGTTAATGGCACAGAGGTCTGAAAATAAAAACGGCGTAGCAGTTCTTCAGTCGGAATAATCAGCAAGAAGGGAATGTCTTGCGTGGCAAAGTGTCAAACAGGCGGTAAACACAGCCATCTCTGAGCGCCGCACTGTTAACTATGTTCAAGAAATGGGCGGATGTGAAAGTGGGAGTCCACTGGCTGGCAGAGGACACACCAGAGTTCACTGTAATTTCTGATAATAGGCCATACAAATAAATTTGACTTGACTTGACTTGCCCTTGACGCCTGAATTGCCGCTGCCATGGGAGAAGTGATAGACTTGAAGACAAACTATCATCAGCGCTGATGGCGATCACGAATGCATTTTCTCGTTTCTTAGCAGCGGTCCCAAACACTGTCTCGGTTTTCAAAACACTTCTCGAGTTATAAAGAGCAGGCTGCACGTACGGGCTACGTTGGTGTATCATTTCGCAGACTGACAGTGTAATGATAGTGTCTGCTGGTGGAGGGGGTGTGCACCGCCAGACTGCTGCAGGACAGCCAGGCGGAGCACTCGCAGATGTCAGCTGGAGCTTACATGGAAAGAATTTGTCAGAAAACAGACGTTTGTGTCATCTTAATTATCTCCATCTCGCTTAATGTTCGATGCATCATGTCTGAAGGCATCTGGGCTGTGGCAGCGTTCGCTGTTGCTCGTTTTGGTGGGCTGGGGCCGGGGTCATCCATCGTCACAAGGGAGTCGAGTCCGGGACAGTGTGAGTGTGTGTAGCGCAGGCGAGGGCCACTGTTTTAGCCGCCGTCGTCTCAGAGTTGAGGATTCCGTTTAGCATATGGATGAATGAGAGTCCGATTTTACGTTTCAGGATTAGTCCCCATAATTGTTGGGGGTGGACACAGACTTAGATGGGGCTCGGGGTGATTAAGGCCAGATGCCCTTACCGATGGCCAGCCTCTGGCTCGTCAGTTCCTGTACCATTGAGCTAACACTGTCCCCTGTCCTTAGCATATGGATGAATGATGATACCTCAACGTTAAATACATGCGGCGGGTTGCTTATGAAGTTGGGGAAATTTCACATGAATAAAGATGTCCGCTTGGGTGGCTTAACTTAGTTGGCGGAGCAGTCACCTCTTAATGGGGCGATCGATGGTTTGATCTCCGGCCCCTGCAGAAAATACGGCGTCCCTGAACAAGACACTGAACCCCTAACGGCTCCCTGGGGACCATGCTGCGGCTGCACACACTGCTCTTATACAAAAGGAAGACTTTAATGCAGAGCACACGTTCCACCTGCCTCGGTCGTGTGGTAAAATAAATTGTTTTCAAATCTATTCTATAAATGGTCACATTTAAAACTCATTAAATCATTATAGAATTTGCGGGGGCTGATTTATTTTCATAAAAGGAACAACATAAACTGTACATAGGCTATAACTGCACGAGTTTCATGTCATACTTAGCTCATTTAAAATCAATTATAATTGGGCGAAGTGAAAAGTATTGAGTGAAAAAGCCATTATGCTTTATATTATTGCTTTGCCATCAGAGTTGCAATTTCCAGCTGTCTCTAAATTGTGTGCATGCATAGGTCAAATTCTACATGAGGGTACCCACATCCTCATCTCAGGTTCACTTTTCATGAAGCCTACGTGTGAATGGGAGATTGTGTATGCAAAGGTGTGCGCATACATAGTTTATACATGAGTTTATGCATCAGTTTTTTTTTATTTAAGCTTAGTATAATTTGTTTTTTTCATACTTTTACTACCTGTCATCCCACTGCTTTATATTTCCCTTCTTTACAATATGTTGATTATTTCCTTTTTTCCAGTTTCTTTACAAACCTAAATCTGATGTATTGCTACCATTCCACTTTAACCCCTCCACCCCCCCTCTTTCTCCCTCTATGTCTCTGTCACATAGGATAACCAATCCCATGCTTGATTTGGACAAACAGCATTCCTTCCATCCCTGTGGTCCACCTCTGGGGGATGTTTGAGCCTGGTAAGCTTAATCCTGGAGGCTGGCACTTCACTTCAGCCTGCATCACACAACACTCTTCATTGTACACTCTCCAAATTGCCTAACGCTGGTACCCCTCTTCACAGGAGTGCTTTCTGGAGTCAGAGACGACTCAAGGGAAATTCAATCAAATATAAATTTCTCAATACCTTTTGGTCAAGAAGATGTTGCCAAATCAAACCTCGGTCATGTGAGCTGTATCGCTAATGTCTGTTTTGAACGGAAAATATTTTTGTTGGGTCAAAAACAGGAGTTGCAGAAATCTGATTTACAGCTCATCTCATTTTAGGCAAATGCAGTTTTTACTGTATTGGTGTTAATATGGAAATGGTCCCCATCCCACCCATAGCTAACATTGTATTTATGCTTCTCCTGTTACCGACTCGGCTGCGAGATAATTGAACCGTGAGATGCTACGCTAAAGGTCCATTTCTACATGTCAAAATCAGTCCCCACGTTCGAGGGGGGTGGGATTGGGGTGGAATGTAGGATTAAGGTCAGATGCCCTCCCTGAAGCCTCATGGCTGGACGAAACCCACGACGTCCGGGTTCTCGTTTCCCAAACTGCACGCTCTACCACCGCGTTACCGTGGCCCCGAGAAAGGTACATTTTCACGTCACAACTGGTGCCCACACAGCGAGGCTGGACGTAAACTCAGGTGGACATGCGGAATTAAAAACCGGATGCTCTTCCTGACGTCCTGTGATGGGTTTGAACCAGCAGCATCTGGCTCATCCCCGAAGAATGGTAGAAATAGTGAACACTTAGTGAGTACCACATTTTACACGCGTGGATAACACACACACACACACACACATCCACACTTTAGCCTTATGAGAGTCCTGCCTTATCCTCTCTGTCTCCGTCTCTCTCTCCTTGGAGGAGGAAAAAAAAAAAACCTCGGCCCTCTCCCCATCTAAACACCCTGGTTAGTGTCACAGTGCCTCCCCTTGCATAAGCAATAACTCCGCTTACAGCGCTAGCGGTAGCCAACCAGATCCCCTGCTCATTCAATCACCCTGATATGAATCTGCTTAAAACCCAACCGCCCCGCTCTCAGCCAAATCCATCAGCACGGGCTTAAGATCTGTGGCACGTACGGCTCTGATAAGACGTTCTCTGTGGTCAGGGCCTTCTGATGAGGGGTAAAGCAACAGCCGCCTCTGGCTGGATTGCTATCAGCCACACTCAGAAACAGTATTTTTAAAAACAGGAGAAATGGAGGAAAAAAACAAACAGAAGAAAAAAAGATTAGGACCTTGTTTTAAAAGGGAAAGCACTGGTGGCTCCCATGCTAATAGGATTGTTTTGCTGTTGGAGCCGAGTTGATGATGTCTGGTGACTTGGACAGTTGATGGTTGAGTTGCAGACTGCATGTGTGTGTCTCTTGAGTTGTTGTCGTACTGAGGGCTAAATTGGATGTGTGATATTTTTGCTCTAGCTGCTTGAGTCTCCTTAGGCTTTCCATGTTCTGTGTGAGATTACGTGTTTGCTCTGTTGTTACTGTTAGCGTATCTGCGTGTGGGAAAGCAAACAGACGCTGGCTAAGAGGATGGCGCAGCATAGGAGAGCCAACACGTCGGGTCAGGACTCTGCGGTCTACACCCACCTACAGGCTAGTGGCCACTCATTCAAGATGATGATGTTCACATCCTTGATAGGGAGGAGCGCTGGTTTGAAAGGGGGGTGAAGGAGGCCATTTATGTGAAGACGGAATGACAGTCTTTGAATAGTGGTGGTGGCCTGAGAGTACATCTGTCGGCGTCTTACAATGCCGTGATCGCAAACATTCCCCAATCCTCTGTGAATGGTGCCCATTGTCACTGAATGTGCAGTTGATCACCCAACTTGCATATGAAACCAACCTATTGTTGTGTGGCATCAAGGTACCGTTTATAAGGAGGGGGATGTTTGCCTTCAGCTCAGACTGAAGAAGTCACCTGGTGAGTGACGAAAGTTTCTGAAATAAACTTCTGATCCAGCTGAACAGATTCACCTCTTTTTGTGGTTAAAATGCATAGAAATCCAAATTTCCTCTTGCTAGACAGATAAAGGAATCTATTGTTACACACACACACACACACACACGCACAATACACTCTAACCATACATTTACTTGACATTCCTACAAATTATCATTATTTTCTCTTTTTTCACGGGAGTTTATCTGCTCTCCACATTGCTTAAAAAATATGGTTCCATTCAACATTTTCAAGGTTTCAGCCTTTAACATGGTGGGTTCAAGGCAAGCTGATTTCTGTTTATGTCATAGGATCAATACTGAATCTTCCTTCCTCCTTAACTCAGACATCACCAAGGGATACAAAAGTCATTGTTTCTTCATGTTTACCTCCCCCTGATTGGCACCGCACTGATTAGACGACAGCACATTGCGTGTGTCCCTTACATGGGCCGGCAATAACAAAGATTGATAGCAGAGTTAAGGCGGCCATGTGGGTCCCTGATCTATGGCATCAGGTCCCCGAGGATGAAGCTGTCCCAGCTCCACTCAGTTGCTGAGGGCGGGTGGTCACAGTAATTGAGAGGAGATGTATTTATAAAGTGCTCTGCTCAGCAACCCCTCTCATTCCAGTAAATCTGACGAGGAGCCGAAAGGGAAAATGCCACAACCCAAGGACACTACATGGCGCTGGCCTGCCTTTGCCAGCAGGTAATAGGAGTGTCACTCCGCCCCACAATGCATTTCTTGCTACTCCATTGTTTATTGTAGCGACCTTCCCATCCGATGTGATGGAAAAGAGAAAGTGAAATGAGAGCGGAGACATGGAAAGAGGGAAGAATGAAAAGTGGAAGGTTTAAGAAACTCATGATAACAGCAGGTCTCTTTATAGATGTCTCTGTGCACTTACATCTAAGGCTGTACTGGATTAAGTGATACTGGGACTGTATTGACTCAGTGAATTTCACGAAATGGAGCAAATATCCGAGAGGATGTTAAGATCAATCTTTTAATCCTTTTATTGAGCATAAAAGAATTGTGGTATTTCTGTTTATATTCATAAGCACTACACTGGGATGACTCCAAGGCCAAACATATCTGATTGGTTTACATTTTTTTAACCAAATGTTACTCATTCTTCTTGTCGGTAGTGCAGTCCTGGCACCACGCTCTTGCTTTCAGATTGGTCTTTTGCACTGCTTAAACAACTAACACAATCCTCAAAGGGGAGTATTGATTGGGGCTCGTGACAAAATCTATTTGAGGTATTTCGCAGTAATGAAAATGGAGCGGGAGAGAAGAACAGATCCCGGCAGAGGCTGTGAAAGTAAAACCTTTCGTTCACTGACGCATTGCTGTTTGAACAGGTCATTTGTAGTAGCTTCAGCTAGGATAGAAGCAAAAACAGACAACAACCAGCTTGAGTTTCTCCGTCCTGGTGACAGGGATGAAAATAGCCTGCGAGCTGAGGACCCAAGCAGTAGAGAAATGAAGTTGGTTAGAGAATTCACACAGACCGCTCCAAAGAGGATGGGGTAATTGACAGGACATTAGCACCACAGCACATTCACTGGGACACACTGATGTGCTGTCGATGTTACACAGATGTCCTTCCAATTAACTAATTAGGATGAAGGGGAAATCATAATGATCTTTGCGGTTAAAGAATCCATGTCCCATTTTTAAATTGAACAGCGGATGGAGATCAAACGGAAACCCATATGCAAATGATGGCAGAAATCTACTATGAAGATGTGAGATAAGGTTCCCTGTCTTGTCTCTGTGTGCTGTGGAGACTACATTATCACCCAGCAAACCGCAGTGTGAGAATGGATTTCAAAATGACTTCTTTGTCTTCTTTTTTTTTGGGGGGGGGTCTGACAGTTAATGCTTAGTTCCCTCAAGCAAAGAAAACAAGTCCCTTCTCATTCCTTTAATTGAGCATCACCATCCAATTCTATTCAGATCCAATTCGCAGTGTCTTATACACACACACACATGCTATCATCATATTCCATCATCATCTTCATCACCATCATTATGTTCATCAATTTCAGCAAGTGCAAATTTCGAAGCGTGAGACAAGTGACTGGTTGCACTCCAGAGTTACGGGGCACCATCCTCTTCATGGTTCACACAGGCCTGTGTGAGCCATCAAAATGTACAGTGTACAAGCACTCTAGTCACTCGTTGCCTCAGTAAATCAGTTCAAAAACACGCAAATCCACAAGTCAAGACTGTATCCAAATGAGTAATTTTTGGGCTAACTCAATATTAACTATGAAAAATGAGCTAGTGTAAAGAAATCACAAGTAATGGAAGGAAAACTGGAGAAAACAAACATTGGGGATGAATTGTTAATAAATGAATGGGATAAAATGAATGAAACGCTAATTTACGGATGAGCAGACTGGTAGAGTGCGAGACAAATAGTATCAGTGTGACCCATAAAACAAATTGATCGCCAGCAGCTGGGACTGGGAACATTTAAAGTTTCATTATTGAGCAACAGAAGGCAGACAAGATGACGGGGAAGAGAAGAATAATCTCACTTCTAGACTGTCACATCCACCGCCAGTCAGATTTAGCAGAGATAGTTCCCCCAGTCCGTGGATGGATTCGTTCTAATTAAAGAGCAGATGCGTCATCTTGATGTTAGAAGTTAAGCTGGGACCACCTGGAAACAGGTGGCAGAGGGGCCACTGAAGAGGTTGATTTGAGTTCTGGGTGCAACAATCTAGCTGAACACTTTCAAAACAGTGGAGGCCTCTGATGCTGCACCACGCGAATACTACAGATGTCTATACTCCACAATCTCCCGGGATTTAAAGTGGACACACAACAGCCACGATCTCTAAAAATGCCCAGAGGAGAATGAACTTTCTCCGTCAGCTCAGAAAGTTCAAGCCAACTCAGGAACTGCTGATTCAGCTCTTATGTACAATAAGCCAGTCTGTCCTCTACACATCTATCGCTATCTGGTTGGGATCAGCCACCAAAAAGAATGGGGACAGGCTTTAATGGACAGTTAGATCTGCAGAGAAAATCATTGGAGCCAACTGCCCCCTATTCAGGACCTATACATCTCCAGAGTCAGGAAACGGGGAGGAGACATCACTGCAGAGCCATCACACCCTGCTCCAACTCCTCCTCTCTGGTCATTGCCACGGATCACTCGACACCAAAACAAGCAGATATGAAGAAAAGTTCATTTCCAAAGGGCTGTGATTCAAATGAACACTAAACTTATTGTCAAATTCCAATCATATACTGAACTCTACTGCGGACATATACTACTGGTATGTTCTTTCACGTCCATCTAATAAAGCATGTAATTAATCTGCTGTTGTTTATTTCAATATCTCTGATGTATTCTCTGCACCAATGCTTTGGGGCCACGGTAGCTCAGTGCACACACTTTGGGAACTGACCAGCCAGGTGCTGTTGGTTCAAACCCACCACGGGGCATCAGAAAGGGTATCCCGCCTTAATCTCCCAAGCTCCATCTAAGTCCATGTCCACCCCCACAATGTGGGGACTAATGGGGACACGTGAAAATGTACCTCGTTTTCTGCAACATCGCACTTTACCAGCCTGTGTATAGTCAATCCTTGTGTACATATCTGAGGATTGTTGTGTTGTCATTCTATGCCACGAAACTGAAGTCAAATTCCGTCCATGTGAAAACCAACATTGCTAATGAACTGATTTTGATTCTGAAATGAGGAAATCGAGTACAGGGCAGGAAACTCCCAAAGCTCAGCTGAGGAGAGGAAGGTGACCACATGGTAGATGCTGAGGTCTGGGATTGGTTGATCATGAGATCACATGTCCAGCATGTGGCTTAGGTCCAGATAGCTTTGACATTTAGCTGAGAAGTGGTGTGATTGTCATGTTAGTTTTTTGCTGGCTGGTAAGAGGCACCTTTCCAGGTCTTTGTCTGATGGCTTTGTGTGGCGCTCAAATATCACACCAGTTATGGCTTTGCCATGTGAACTTCCAATGCAAATTCACACGAGTTCAACATCACTCCTTTCTGGAAAGGAGAGTTGTTGAATGGCAGAGAGAGGGGTTTCTGGCTTTGGTCTTTAATTCACGTTGGCAGGAAAAGACTGAATAGCTTTCAGTGAAGTGTCACATCGCACCAGCTGTGTTGTTGCCTCAGTGTTAAGATACATTCATTTGGTCTTGTCATGGAAGGAAACTCGCCTCACGAAGGCTACTTTTAGACCATGGATTACATGGATTACATGGATAGATGCTATCATGTATCACAACTGTGTTTCCAGCAAAAAAAAGCAACATTTGGAATTGGATTTTTTTCCTAAATCTGATTATGAACCCTTTCATACCATTGAAGGACTAATCGTGGCATATATAAATGGATCTCTCCCATATTGGGAAGTAAATTGGAAGGGAATCTAATACCTGCCATTGCATCTCTCATGTGACCATTCAGCAGACTTTTCTGGCCTCTGCAAATTGCACATCATTTAACAGGTGACAATCACACATGTCATATGTTGAATGATGTGGCACACATGTCCTTTTGCTTATCCCTACATTGGTGACGAAACTCTTGTCTAGGCCTGTGCAGGGAGGGGGGGGATGCTTCAAGTACAAACCAAAGATGTAAACACAGGGATGTGTGTTCATAATAGCCTTTCACATTCAATATGGGCAGGTCCAGAGCAGCATGTTCCCCTCAAGAAGTATCCTTGACTATCAAGTATCAATAATCATGATGATTATGATCAATTATTATGTAATAATTATGATACCTGGCAGGGAACATAGCATACACCATGGCACAGTGCTTACCACTGTTGCCTCACAAGAAGAAGGTAATCTGTAACAGGTCTTTTGTCGAGTTTGTATGCTCTCCTCTATGTCACAGGTTTCCTCCAGGTTGGTTTCCTCCTACCATCAAATAAGACGTGCATAGGACCTCCGGTGGTGTAGGGGGGTAAGACACCTATGTTCAGTGCATCTCTGTGTCATTCAGTTGAGTGTTCAAATCCCGGCTGCACCGTTTCCAACCACAGCCAGAGGTCCATAGTTAGTGGGTCATAATGGGCTAAGCCTCACATGGGTATAAGGGTTAGGTTGGATAAAGTATTCTGGGTTCACTAGTGTCCCCCTCTGGGTGGTCCAGGCCTCTTGGTTAAGTGAAGGGAAAGTACTCTGCTTCATTCTCCTCTGATGGCCAAGCAATGTGCTTTTCCCACGAGACCTTGATGTGTAAAATAGTGAGGGCTAGTGGTCATGTGACTTGGTAGGGTTAATACTCCTGCCTGTGGCTCTGATCAAAGCAATAGGAAAAAGAACTGGAGTTGGTCCCCAGGCTGCAGCTGCCCACTCCTCCAGTACAATAGGATGGGTTAAACGCAGAGGACAGATATCATTGTAACCTACAATGACAAAATAAAGTGGCTTTCCTCTTCTTCATCTTCATCCTTGAGTGCATTGAGAGAACACAGTCTGGTACCTTTGTCTCAGTTTCTATTTTTTCAAATACTTTCAAAATCAATTATTATAAGGCCATGATTCAAATCCTAGCTGGTCATATTGTCTCAAGGCTTACAAGTCATTGTACAGGTATTTTCTGAAATGCCTACTGGGAAAATGAATGTGACATTTATTTGAGGAATGCTGACTGCTGAAAAAGTGGGTGGTCATGCTTCACCTGGCTTAAAAGTTAACTACTGTCATCAGACCAAAAACCCAAGGGGAAGGTTAAGCCACAGGGTACCTGGTTTAACACCATTGATCTTCCCTAATGTGACTGTCCCAAAAAGTGTCCATATTGGTGTGGGTTTATGTGTGCTATAAACAGATGATGAAGTGCTGTGTAAGCTCAGAGACGAGCAGGGGGTGACCATTAGGACTTGCTGTTCTTGCACAGGCTGGACTGGAGACTATGTGCAGGGGTGGCCAGAAAGTGACCTAGGTGGGTAGCAGATGTGGGGGTTACTGGGAGGACAAGAAGATATATGAAAAGCTATGAGTAGTTGGGGGGGAGGGGTGTTCAACTGGAATTCAATATTTAGGGTATCTCGGGGGCATGGCTCAGTAGGTAGAGCGGTCGTCGGGCAATCGGAAGGTTGGAAGGCTGCAGGATCGAGCCCTTCACCTGCAGAGAAGTGTGTTGAAGTGTCCTTGAGCAAGACGTTGTTCCTCTGTGATGGACTGGCGACCCTCCAAGGGTGTATCCTCGCCTTTCGCCCAATGAGAACTGAGATAGGCCCCTGTTCCCCCGCCACCCAGTTTCAGATGAGCAGCTGACGATGGATGGATGGATGGATTCATGGATATCTCCACCTCCTGATTTTAAAAACAATCTTGTCTACTTGTCTTTTAATTTTCTATTTTTTAAGTTCATGAAAAGGGTGATTTTATTTGGATGATTTCATACCCACAAGGACATGCCTTGAAACCGAGAGCCTGTTTTTTTGTTCTCCTCATTCTTTGGTGGAAAATGCCCCTTTTTTTACAGAACAGCAGCTTGCTGATTAACTCCGATGGACAGGTCATTTCATCCACCTGTCCAGCAACACACGTCTCCCCATACAAATCCTGTAGCCCCAGCTCGATGAAGGTCAGCGAGCTCCTGGTGGGGAAAGGAAATGTTCCACGGGCAATATCAAGACCAGTCTGAAAAAATTCAGCATCATATGCAGTAGGTCAGCAGTAGAGTGTGTGTGCTTATGGAGCTGATGAACCAGATGTTGCAGATTCTATCCCACCACAGGGCATCAGGAAGAGCATCCGGCTTTAATCTCCTACACCCCATCTCAGTCCTTGTACGCCCCCACAATGTGGGGATTAATTGTGATGCTTTAAGAATGGACCGCTTATTGCGCAACTGGGAACACATTCCACTGGATAGATTCTCCTGCATGTCTGGAAATACAACTCCGCTCTGCCACAGATTAAAAGCAACAGGACTACGAGGAGAGAGAGGAAAATGCTCAACCATCACCACCAGCCACCCCCACTCTCCCCTGCCTACACTGCACCAAAGTATACCAATCACAGATAGGCCTCGGCAGCAATCTGAAAGACCCACTAAAGTCAACAGAGGGATTTCTCCCAGGACAGAGATGCAAAGTTAATGTTTAATGTTTGATGCCGATGGAAAACATCAGTGCCCAGTGCCTTAGACATTCCAGTTAAGTTGGGTCAAGACAGATTTATTTCCATAGCCTTGAATCACAATTTACCACAGGGAGGCTTTACAGTCACATTGGATTCTCTGCAATGTGTGTCACCTCTATTCTTGAGGCCATAGTTCCCTCCATCCTCAACCGAATTCGGGTCATGGAGTGAAAGGCGGGGAAACAACCTGGACAGGTCGCCATTCCATTGCAGGTCTTGAGGAGTTCGGGGTTTAGTGACTTGCTCAAGGACACTTTGACCCACTTTTCGCAGGGGCTAGGGATCAAACCACCAATCTTCCGATTACTAGACAACTGCCCCACCTACTGAGCTATGCCGCCAAATTTAAGGCAATACTGCAGCTACTTGTGCTCTTTAATGTTGTATAGATTTTACTAGGTATGTATGCATGAATTTATCTTATAGATAGATTGATAGTTTTCTTTCACCAGTGTTTTGCCACCTGTTGTCTGTATTTAACCCATCCATACGAGCAGTGAGCTGCTACCATGTGGCACTCGGAGTGTCGTGCTCTAGGACACCTAAACCCCCTTTTCTGCAGGGGTTGGGGATCAAACCACCAAGCTCTGATTACTAGATGACTACCCTACGTACGTCCTGAGCTATGCCGGCCAATACGTTTGAATATGTGTTTTGTCTGTTGCCTGACTAGTTTTAGATTCTTTGGAAATGGGGAGTTTACCTGCAGCAGCATCACAGTGGCATTGTTCCATTAGAAACTAGTCCACACCCTATGGAGTGTAATGACACATCGTGAAGGTGCTATGTGTTTTTACATATGATTACAATGAGCGAAATATTCACAGGGGGAAGAAAAAAGAAATTGCCAGAAAAAAATAAGAATGTGAGAGGGAACATCAGAGGAGGGACCCCTCAAGGATATCCAATAGGTGATAGTTGAGCGAAGCAAGCAAGCAGTAGCGGATTCAAAATGAGCACCCAATGAGTTATTGGATTACACACGTTATGACCGAACAATGAGGAATTTAAGTGGAAAGAACAACAATCACACAGCTCCCCATCCAGAAATTGATGAGGCATGGTTTGGTTTATCTGCTTTAAGGTAATGATGGTGATGTATTTTCCTGCCTCTCTTTGAAAGAGCATGGAATGAGCTTTGAGCATATGCCGAGTACAGAAGACTATAGTAAGTCAGTATGGGACTGACAAATAGGAATGAGGAGCTGAGTTCTTTCATAGTAGACTGAAGCAATACGTGTTTATCCTCTTAAGATGCTTTTTGTCCCCCCAACTCAAAAGTCTTTGTATTCCCCATAGAGCCCTATTACAAAATATTTGGACCATGCCAGAAACATGCCACAAGGGGAATGACTGTATCCTCATGACTGTTGATAAGAGACTCACTCAGCTAGAAATTGTCTTGAAATTATATCCCCTTACTCCACACAAGCTAGGTAAATTACACTTAATTGTTGTCATACTTCCACCAAATCCCGGCTCATAAATCTCAGCAGTTGACCTTGATGTATAGAAAAAGCCATCAACAGGCTCTTCATTTTTACATCAATCCCAGCTTTCAGTAATTTAATTCCTCTCTTGAAGGCAATATGGTAAATGGAGGAATTTTTATATAGCGACATCTTCTACTCAAGAGACTCCTCGCAGTGCTTTATATCACACACCTCACATTTACCAAGCATGAGAATTAAGGCTGGATGCCCCTTTCCTGACGCCCCCCAGTGGGATCAAACCTGCGATACCTGACTTAGTGGCACGTGCTCTACTGCTGAGCTACCGTATCCTCCAATATCTGGTTAAAAAAAGCCAGATGTGTCTCTTAACTCTAATTCTGACAGTATTGCTCGTGTTGAGGTGAAGTGCTGTTTAAAGTATAGTAGTGTCTCAGTGTGAGAGGTGCGCCCCGTCGTAACCTTCATCAGGACTACTTTCACTAATGGATTTGAGGATATGGAGGAATGCATTCTTGGA
>OMLC01037071.1:9626-20653 GCA_900302585.1 Regalecus glesne
CTGGCTGCTGTGCTGCCTCGAAACGTCAGAGGAGGACTGCTGGCAGCTGTGTCTCTTTTAACCTCGACCCAGCACGTCTCTCTCTCTCTGTCTCTCTCTCTCTCTCTCTCTCTCTCTCTCTCTCTCTCTCTCTCTCTCTCTCTCTCTCTCTCTCTCTCTCTCTCTCTCTCTCTCTCTCTCTCTCTCTCTCTCTCTCTCTCTCTCTCTCTCTCTCTCTCTCTCTCTCTCTCTCTCTCTCTCTCTCTGTCTCTGTCTCTCTCTCTCTCTCTCTCTCTCTCTCTCTCTGCACATGTGTGTGCATACACATATATACACACATCAGATCCAATCCCTAGGGACAACCATTGCCAGTCCATTCCACCCACTTACCTTCCCACAACGCCTACAAGGTTAATATTTATGTGAGATCTTTTGAAAAGGTCAGACCATTTGTCCAAGGTGTGAAATGGTCTTAAAGACACACACAGACATCAGTATGTCTATAATTCAACTATGGGCTATGGGACATGATCTTCCGCAATTAGAATACATACTGTAGAGCCATGAAAGTCAAAAAATATATGTTTATGAGGTTTTTCTATTGGGCACATGTGCAGCTTGCAATCCTGACAAACCATTCAGCTGTCATTACAGTTTGTTTTGTGGAACCACCTAAATAACAAGATTCCTTATTTGATAAACCACAAAGGTGAATTGCTCTAAGGGCAGTCAGATATTGATCAAAAAATGACATGTTCATGGGTCTTAAATAAAGAAAACAAATATAACATCTTATTGCACCACTAAAATACAACTCCAGAACACAGTGATTATATAGGGTAACTATTAAAATGAAATACAGTATACTGGGTATGTTCTGTTTTGCAACAGATGTATGGATTACCTGTGTGAATATGTTAAAGGTTATGAATGGTAAGGGCTTTGATAAGTTCCTTGTATTTTCGACCAGGATTACTGCATATTGGACCATTTGATTCCCTCATACAAGCCTTTATGTCCGACATGTTTCCCCCGACTGAAGCCTAATCTGTTTACTGCCCTTGACTTACTGAGTTTATTAACTCCCAGGGTTTGATTGGCCTGAATGATTGAATGTTCCCACCTTCTGTGTGTCTGTGTGTGTGTGGGGTTGGGGGGGTAAAGGTTTAACAATAATAAGTCCTTAGTGTACTCTGGTGGTCATCTAAGACTTCTCTTAGTTTATTAGTTTAATATTTTCTCAAGTGGGTATTTTCAAGTGTCTTTTACATATGCTTGTAGAAGGAGAAAAAGATATGGACCAGCTGGGTTTGAGCGATATTGTTCTTACTGTCATTTCTGAATCAGTCATTTTGTGCAGAATAGAAGTAAACATGGTGACAAGCTCACGGAAGTGCACACGTTCGTATAATTTTAGACCTCTAGCAAACTTCCAAGAAATATGTTTTCGGAGGTTCAAGCCAAAAGGCCATATGACAGATTCTAGAGGTAATTAGAAGTGAGTAAGCCTCCGGAGTAAACCCCACTTCTGAAATGTCTAAAACACTAATAACCTAATTGAGTCATTTACTAAATCTCATCACTGAGGCCGCACCACGTTGCTGTCGGTTCTCCCATTACCTGGTGATTTGTGGGCTATGTGGTGTAATTGGTGTTTCGTTGTGCTTCACAATGATGATAAAGTTCTTGGATCTTGGTGTGGCAAATTTCACAATGATAGCCAATATTTTACTGGACTACACAAGCTCTAAAAGTTTAGGAAACCTCATGGATAGCACCAAGTTAAAGTAATGCTAATTGGTCATAATGACCTTCTGAGGTATTTTTACAGACCAGGCACGTGGAACATGTGCATTTGAATGTCTTGGATTCAGTAGCTGTTCTTCCCTCCTCAACCAGTGTGACTTTCCTAGGAATAAACATAAGGCTGGCCCTGAAATACCCCCAAGTTAAAAAGTGTTCCTTTATTTAAAAAAAGAAGCACATGTTACTCAACAGATCTATTGACAATTGTGCAATTATTTCCAATGGAAACGGTCGATGTGACTCTTGCAAAGACAAACCTAAAAAAAATCTGCCTATTAAAATGTAAAGTCTTCTTACATCTTAGATGTCTACAGTAGACAAGCTGTCATTTAAGACATTACCTGCTCCACTCAGCAGCTGAAATGAGAGCCTACTTTACATTTCAAAACGGGGAAGTGGATCCCATGTTCTCTCTGTTCACTATAACTCAGGTTTACATCGGCACCACCTTCTACATAGCCAAATTTGAACATCTACTGTCACACAGCACTTTGATGTCAGGCACAGAATTTTTATGTCCTTGTCTTTGCGCCCCCCCCCTCTTTCTTTTAGTTTGCTTGTCCCTTTAATGCTGACAGAGCTCCACTCTGGCCTGCCTACCTTACACACTACGCTCCATATTTGAAGTGGGTGATCTAGCACACACTCGCACCACCCACCCCCCGGCTCTTTGCTGGCTTTAAATCCATGAAAAGAAGCCCTTTCCCTCCCTGAACATCAAAGAGTCAGATCTGAGAACTTGTAGGTGCGGGACTCTTGTCTCCCAACAGACTGTGCGATGGGCCGACCTGCTGGATGTGGCAGAGACTGAGGGGAGAGAGTTGATCATATGCTGTCATGTCTCTGGTCTGAGCAGAACTTAGCCATTTTGTTACCCGACTGTGTGAACATGTGAGAGCTCCAGCAGTGTGCCACGACATCTAATAGGTCCATTTGTCCCGCCCTGTTCCTTCTATCACACCAAGGGTCATTCCCAGATGATAAGAGCTGCTGTACTCTCTAATGTACACTGTTCAACCACACCGGCCTAGCTAGGAGGGCAGCGGAGCACTGACAGCTACAAAGTGGCTCTGGCTGAGGGGACTGCCTGCTTTTGGAGGGGCTGCTTTAATCAAAAGGGCTGCTAACAGCAACAAATCGCAGCTTCCCCCACACAGCAACTTTCCCTGTGAGATGGAAGCCTTTTTCCCTCATGCTCTGCAGCTTTTCACCCAGCCAGATAACTAACCCCTTTTAACATCCTGGCACTGGTAAACTATTATTCCAACACAGCAGCTCTCACTGATACGAACTGTTACTTTTAATTTAGCTCAGCTACTTGTCAAGTTGTCACTACTACTGAGTATGTGCAAATTAATGTCTGTGTGCGTGAGTGTAACAAAGCAAACACAAAAATGTTCCCCATCCGTCCTTAGGCACATTTGATTCTGACAGTGTTGGTGATACAGTTGCGATGAATGCAATTCATAGACCGTCAACTGTAGATAGCATAAAGTCAGAAACACTGGAACACTCGTATCAAAAGATTGATTTGTTTGAACAGTTGAAGGTGTTAGAGAAAGTCTTGTTTGCATCTGTCGGTAATGTTTCTGTGAAATCCTACCAGGATAGCAGATTTATAATTGAATTACAAACGGTATAATAGTAATAACCTCCTTCATAGTGACAGTACTAATTAATGAATATCTGAAATGCAAACATGCCAGATCAAGCCACCAGGCTAAGACTCCTCATATTTTGAATTTGCACATATGGACAGATGGATGATGATCCGTAGAAGGGGCAGGAATGGCAGTAGACAACAACAGTCCAGACATCATAGTTTGGACCACCACAGCGGCACTGATTACACGTCTCCCAGGTCCATCCAAGGTCACATACTTAGAAAATGAGGGAAAGAGCCTTCAGCATCTTATAACGTCACTTTCCTTTTAAATGCACTCACAAATGTTCACTTTAGATGACATTCCTAAAGATTTTTGGAGGGTTTGCAACCTCCCAAATCTACACCATGATAAATGGTAAATGGACTTGTTCTTATATAGTGCTTTTCGAGTCTAATGACCACACAAAGCACTTTACAAGGAATGCCTCACATTTACTAAGCTACACAGCGGGATATGAACCCGAGACGCCTAACTTCCAAGTGTGCTGTCTATTCGCTGAGTGGGTCGTGACATACTCGCTGTAAAAAATTCGTAGGATTTCTTCCACAGTTGAGTAGTGACAAGCGGATTCGAACCTACCGTGGGGCGTCAGGAACTCCATCTAAAGTCTGTGTCCATTCCCACAACGTGGGGACTAATCATGACACTAATCATAATCACCTTTCTTTAAAAGATTTGTATCTTCATTTCATGTTTGAGCCACACGAGGGAGCTCTTTGGTATTTCTACCACACTCACCGTTTCCGCCAGAAATAGACGGAACACTGCAGCCGACATGCGCGTTGCGCTCTCTCTCTGTACCAGACTAGTATACAAAACTGGCGCTCAAAACAGGCCAATCGATCACAGTAGCAACCTTTAAATCAAATGAATGCCAATCAGATATTTAGAGTAGGCCTTAAAAGAGACCATGTTCACGATAATTAAATAGCACAGAATGCAACAAAGAAGATTTGACGTGGAACAGACCCTGATAGGATTATTGAATTTATTGATTGACTGGTTGATGGTAGGACTTAAACACAAGCCCTGCTTATTCTGATAATATGCATTAGCATTTTTTTTAATTCAGCCAGAAGTTTGCTTTTGATAGCACTGAAAGGTTCATATTTGCATGTCACGAGTAATCTCTACGTTGTAGGGTTGGACACGGATTTAGAATGAGTTTTTGCCCCAAAGTGGGTTCAAACCCGCAACACCTAGCTTGTCAGTTCCCGAAACATGCACGCTGAGCAACCGTAGCCCCCGTGTTTGTGGCAGTACTGAATGTTCATATTGTTCTGATAATTGTATTTATAACGTTGATTCTATTATGAAAGGTTATTATACTTCCTGCTTTTCTGCTCAGAGAAAAAGCAAGATACCCCGTTAACTCCTAAATGCACATATGCTGTCTCTTGTAAATAATTTAAAATATGTATGATCAGATATTAAAAACAATGAAATAGTCTGTTAACGCTTCCTAAATGTACTTATTTTGTCTAACATAAAGGGTTTAACAGGTATATATGATCAAGTGGAGTCTTTTCATCCAAATGGCTTCCTTACCTATTCACAATATTATAATGTAATGTAGAAATGGCAGTAAAATTGGTTAGGAACGTTCATTTACGCACAAATTTGCCATTCTTACGATTTATAGATAAGGTTTGCTGTTGGGTCGTAATGTGTGTTTTTTTTAAAGCCAGATCCTGTAGAAAAGCGGAAACACTGACTTCACTTGACCTCACACCAATGAACTTTTGATTTTATGGACAATCAGGAAATGAGATAATCTCTAACCGTGGGTACAAAGCACCTTCAGAAAATCCACTGATGTTATACGATTTATTCATTTTTATTTTAATGCCAACCTCTCCCTTTGGAGGTCCACCGTAACCGTGAGAGCTGAACAAGTTTGAAAACATTGATTAACGACATAAATTTGTTATGAGCAGCAGAAAATGGCAACAGTGGATCTTCATATATCAGGTAAGGTTTTTTTGGCAACTCAAAATAAATATTTTCCCATCGTGTTTAATATTTCTATCCAAGCGCAGAACTAGTTTGTTATTTTTTGGTGATTTTTTAGCGTAATTTATGCAGTCAGGTGAACGTGCAAAAGAAGATGCGCATTTTTTTCCACCGTCACGTCGACTTCCTGGTTTCGAGTTCATGTCATGAACGCTGTCCTGTGGAAAGAATGGTCTTGGACATTTAAGGAAGCAGCCGGCAATTCTTAGTTGCCCTGTTGAAGTCGGGTAGTGTCTGTTGAATCATCATTCAAAGGTACAATTTTGATTTATATGTTGATGATGTGTTCGAGAACTTCGTAACCTTGTGGAACAAGCTAGCTAATGCTAACGTTAGCGGCGTAGTTAGCTACTACCAATGTTAGCAAACACTACTGGAAGACTCCAGGTTTGTGTAGCTTCAAAGGGCAAACTGATAATATCCTGTGTTTTGGCGTTACCATGTGGGGTTATACTATCCTCGATGGACATCTTGATTACTGTTAATGTCATGCAGATACTGTTAAAACATCTGAGATCGTTCATCGTAGGAAACCAGCTGTCACCAGTGTGTTGTTGCCATTGTTGACTACCCGAATCGGCACTGTAATTATGGATGTTTTGTTATTCGTGTTTGGACTTTAAGATGTCTGTCACTTGTGGAGTATGCGTGGCTAGTCAATACTGTCAATCATTGCATGCATACATATCTCCAAATCTATAACTTTGTGTATAGCTAGAAACATTGAGCGAAAAGGCTTGATATTTTGGGGCAGTCGACTTGATGCTAAGATCTTAAGATGAGACGCGAACTATTGTCTGCAATTGGTTTAAGTTTAATAAAGTTGTGGTTAATGACTCAAGTTCTCAATTAATTCTTTTTCAAACCCATTTATCTGCCCATATGCCAATTTAACGGTAACTTGCTATGTCTAAGTTTGCAACATATCATTTATTCACAGCGGCTTCACCAGTCTACCTTACCTTTCCTTAAAATCTACCGTCTAAGCCATTTGAATATTTTTGCATAGTTGGTTGGCATCAAAACTTAAGTCTCATCGATTGAAAATTGATTGTATAAATCGATAGCTCCATTTGTTCATAATGAGGAAAGAGTCCCTCCCTGTTGTGGAATGTATGATATAAGTACGATTGTGGCACACCTTGCTGAGCTCAATTACAAATTGCAGTGTACTGAAGATGGTTACCAGCTTGGCATATATCACCCCTTTTACGTTAAATTTCCTAAGTATAACGTTGATGATGTTAAACTAGTGTTAGTCTCCTAGGTTAATTAGATGCCATGATGATGCTGAATGCCCAAATGGCTTCTAAAATGTATTTAAGTGAACTGCGTGGGTAAAATAAGTGTTTGTGTCCTGTGTTAGTGTGTTAGTGTGTTGTTATTTGTGGGTTTATGATATCCTCATGCATGCTCACAGTAGTGTTTGATAGGAATTTATGATGAGCACATCAACCAATCCCGTTTCCCTATTTTCCAATCCTCACATGGAAAGCCCAACCTCTCCATGTGCCCAGAATCTGGTGGTTTCTCTTAAAGGTACAGTATCTGTGTAAGATGCTGTGATCTGCATCCTGTAGTCAGTCAAGAAGTCCGTTAATCCAGGGGTCCCCATAGGTTTTCCATTCAGTGACCCCAAAAAAGTATTTTTTGCATTAGAATAACCAACAGAGGTCCCTTTTACATGTCATGATTGGTTCCCACATTGTCAGGGTGGACATAGACTAAGATGGAGCTTGGGGTATTAAGGCCAGATGCCTGTCCTGATGCGCCACGACTGATTTGAACCTGTTGCCTCTGGCTCATCAGTTCCCGAAGTGCATGCTCTCACCACTGAGCTACCACAGTCTCCTGTGCATTTGAATAACCAATAAATCCTCATTACCTATCAAAATGTGAAATGATCAGCATTCCTCTCATATTTTGGAATACAGTTAAATCTGCCTTGTTTGCATTGAGTCGAAGTATGAAATTAAACATCCATGCATCCATTGTCAAACACTTATCTGAAGTCAGGTGGCGGAGTCATGATGGAGCTTATCCCAGCACTCATTTTGTGAAAGGTGGAGAAAGATCCTGGACAGGTTACCGTTCCATCTCATGACTTGAGCAGTTAGAGGTTCAGTGTCTTACTCAAGGACACTTTGGCACACTTTCTGTTGGAACCGTGGAATGAAATTGAATATTTTCTCTTTTATTTAAATTTAATATTTAAATTAAATTTGATACCCAATTGCTAAAAAAGAAAATAAATCTTCCTTTTTATTCAGTCTCTAAACCAGATGTGTTCATCCCCCTGTTGCGACCCTCTTCTGGATCCTTACCTGTAATTGTAAACCTCTGTTTGTTTTCAAAATTTTATCCCAGAGAATTAATCTGTAATTTGTTCACTTAATATCATTTCCTTTTTATATTGATAGTTTTTTTCCCTTTCTATTGATACAGAATATCTTTGTTGTATCTGCCAAGATACATTCACATAAAAGTCTTGTGCAGTATTAACTGCTTTGTCTCTTCTCTCCTTTTTGTTTAGGAGGTTCAGTCTCTGTCAATCTTCTCCAAAGTGTGTGGCTAAGTGCTGGAATGGCTGATCTTGGACAAAACAGTGACTTGGAAACAGACAATGCTGTTGATTGGTCCTTGCTGAAGAGTCGCCTGGACTCGTTCCGTGGCTCCAATTTGGCCCAGCAGTTGTCAGCAGAGAGGTTGGCTCGGGCTGGCTTCTACTTCACAGGGCAGGCTGACCGTGTCCGCTGCTTCAGTTGCCGAAAGACTGTGGAAAATTGGTGTGGGGATGACACACCTGTAGAGAGGCATAAAGAGGTGATAACAGTAGTCATGATGAATACATTTGATAGTTTGCTTATTTTTTCTATTGTATCAAATGGCAATATCCTATATTCATTACATTGTAGGTGTCTCCATCATGTACCTTTCTCAGCTGCGCCCATCGTGGGAATTTCAGTCCAGGTAATGTTGCCACACTTACCAATGGTTCCTCTTACAATGAGGAAGCAGAAGAGATGGAGTTTCGTTTGAGAACAGGAGAAGTGGTGGATGAGTCTACTTACCCTATAGCCCCTCACATGAGAAATGAGGATGTACGGCTGCAGACCTTTGCTTCGTGGCCCTCCAATGCTCCAGTGAGGCCCCGAGATCTGGCCCAAGCCGGACTTTACTATCTCGGGGAGAATGACAGGGTGCAGTGTTTCTGCTGTGGAGGCATGCTGGGGTGCTGGGAAGAAGGGGACACGGCATGGGGGGAACATTCAAGACACTACCCCCACTGCTTCTTCATCCTTGGGCATGATGTTGGCAACATCCCATCTGAGGGAAACGCAGAGGGCGAAGGGACAGAGAACAGACAGCATATAAGTACCCGTGTCCCCATGGAGAGCTTTGAGGAGAGGCTTAACAGTTTTGCAGGTGTCCAGCACCCCATTGACCATGACCGCCTTGCTAGAGCTGGCTTCTACAGCACAGGTATTTCCATCAAGTGGACAGAGACGGTTTGGTTATAACAATGGAATGGGAAATTTATAACTTGGGTTGTTACCAATATACCTTTCCACACACTACTCATTCACTGTTAAATGGCTGAGGTTTTGGTAATTCATCTTGCAGCAGCTTGTGGAATTTTGGGAATTTGAGTGAGATCTAGTTCTTGAAGGGAAACTGACCACTTTACTCCTATAAAGCTAAACTATCAATGTCAGTTTTGCTTTCAACTTCAGATTACCACAGCCCCTTTTTATGCATTTTCTCCTGAGCCGATTCAAAACCCAAAGGATTTTGATGTTAAGTTTTCTTTAGTCACTGTTTTCAGAATTATTTTAATGTAATGTCTTACAGGGGCTCAAGACAAAGTGTTATGTTTTCACTGTGGCGGAGGACTAAAAGGATGGCAGCCAGAAGAGGACCCCTGGGAAGAACATGCCAAACACTATCCAGGGTAAAAGAATAAAATAAAAAAGGTCCAGAATGATCACTTCTTCCATAGTCGTATGTGGGGATTAAGACAGATTTTAAATTCAACCTTTTTTAATTTTACTTAAACCAGATGTGGTTATCTATTGGAAGAAATGGGAATGGAATTTGTCAACAGTGTTCAGCTACAAGACCCTCGACGAAGCAGCGCTGTAAGCACACTTATTCTTCTCTCCTCATCTCTTTTAATTACGGTCATGCACACAACACAAGCTATAAGATTGGCAGAGCGGATATTAATTTTGTGTAGCACATTGAAAAATGCATGGTTGCAAGCTTAAAATAACATCCTGCAATGGTGTAACATTTTGTTATTTTTGGCACACCGTATCTCCTGTTGTGTGGATAGCAACCAAATACCCCAGTCTCTTTTGATTTCCCCTTCACTTTCATTTTGTTTCTGTTACTCTTAGATTAATGCGTCTAAAAAAATAAAATGGGCCTTTATATTTTTTTATTACCCCAATGGTTCTAAATTCCTAAACATAATTTTTGCATTGTTTTGGAGAGGATGCATTTCTTTTTTTTAAAAGAGTTTGAAAATGTAATTAATTATTCATTAAAAAATAGATAAAAATTTTAACCATGACTGTGAATGATAAAATAATAATACTGTCTATTTTTTATCTGGGAATACATGGTAGCCATAGTTTTTAATATATTTATCTTGTACTTTTCAAGGCTTCAAGTCATCAGAATGGATTTTCCAGTTGTGCTGGTACACATATCTTTCTTTTCATTCATTTGAACTTTTATGTAGTGGTGAAAGTCAATTAAAAGCACATTGCAATTGTTTAAAAAGCAGTACCTTCTGTGATGTAATGTCTTTATATCTGTTGTATTTTTTATGATATTCAGAAGTTCTACAGTCACCGATGGCTCAAAAAGCCATAGGGATGGGTCTAGACCCTGCTGTGGTGGAGACTACCATCTTGGACAAGATCAGTAGGACAGGGTCAAACTACTCCAATCTGGAAGCCCTTATTCAGGACTGCCTCAGAAATACTCCTGACAGTGATGTTGCCAGGTCACGGGAGCAAGGTATTCATTCAAATATTGTTGAAATTAAATCTTTAAATGAGTAAACGAGAGCTTAACGAGCAAATCATCTATCACTGACCTTGGATATATGGAACCACTGTCCAGAATTTGGTTTGTCCATTATAGACAAAGGGTTGATTGACTGTAAAGCCAGTTGCTAACCGGAGATAAAGTTTTGCACCGTCTCTTCCAGATGAGGACCCCCTTGAAAAACTATGGAAACTGCAGAGGGAAAAGCAGTGCAAAGTATGTATGGACAGAGACATCTGCATTGTCTTCATCCCCTGTGGTCACCTGGTCACTTGCAAAGAATGCTCAGAGTCCCTCAGCAAGTGTCCAATCTGCTGCAGTGCCATTGCACAGAAAATCAAGACCTATATTGCTTAGCTGGGCTCCGTAATAAGGACTCAAGCTTAGACCAAACAAAATGCTGCTTTTTCATGTTTGATTTTATATTTGTCTGTTTAGAAATAAACTAAATGTACATAAGGTTGTGTTATATTGAAGGTATTTAATGACTAATGGTGCACACAC
>OMLC01037074.1:0-10715 GCA_900302585.1 Regalecus glesne
GACACTGCAGCATCCTTTTCACATTCATTTTATGAACTTGCTAATGCTGTTTTGTGAAACACAAAATCATATGTATTCAGCATCCGCACAAAGAACTGTTTATAACACTGTTTTCCTGTGGTTTGAAGCTGCGCTACATTACGCCATGTTTTCTTCTCAGACAAGCAGCCTCAGGTTTAGCGGCCGCTGCCATCAAAATTGCAGGCCTGTTGGCCCCGTCGCTTAACATGCTGGCTGTCTTCCACTGGACCATACCCATCCTTGTGTTCAGCATTCTGACAATAATCAGTGGTGTCCTGGTCGTCCAGCTCCCTGAGACTAGGAGATTGGATCTGCCTGACTCAATGGAGGAGGCGGAGGGGAAGAGGTAAAACACGGTCTGTCCCTGCAGCATCTTGAAATCTGAGCAGCACTGTTGCTCACACACACAGTCATGGCTTATCTATTACTCATTATCACAGAAGAGGCGTCTCAATACACTTCACGCACCCTGTCTTTGTTTTTTTTAGGGGAAAACAGCAAAAGAAGACAATAAATTAAAACAACACACATCAGAAACAAAGAGCTTGTATGGATTGAGAGGTCCATTTTACACATCACAATTAGTCTCCACCTTGTGGGGACACAGACTTAGATGGACATTGAGAGATTAAGGCCGGATGCTCTTCCTTAACGCCCTGTAGTGGGATCGAACCCACTGTCTCTGGCTTTCTTTTCATTTTACACCTTTAAAGAAAATATGTCCTCAGTCACTTTATCACCTGCATGACCTGCATCTAAAAAGCCAACGTGGATCCTTGCTTCCCGGGGCTAGGTTTTACTTTGGCTTGTGTTGGTAAGACCACCTGAGGCTTTAGAGAACAGTGACTTAGAGACCAGATAGTTTGGCTGTCAACAGAAGGAAAATGCCAAATTCAGTCCCGGTGAAATGAAACACTGCCGTGCACCCCTTCCCCCAACAGAAATATAACTGCAAATATCAGAAGCTGTCCAAACGCAGTTGAACACAAAGGCCTAAGGTCACCTGAACTGTACATGCATTTACAGTAGGTCTTTTGGTCTCCGTGCAAAACGTGAAAACATATCGTAGTAAAGCCCCTAGTGTCATATCTCATAAAACTTAGTAAAATATGGACATTTTCTATTTAAAATATGGTTTGTTCACTTATGAAGTATTGATCTGGCTGTGGTTGTCATTTATTACTTACAACTAATCAGGAACCAAAAGAAGTTTATCAAAGCTTGAACAGATTCGATGATAAGACGTGTTTTATGTTCAATTAATATTATAAATTTGGGGAGCCACAGTAGCTCAGTGGTAGAGCGCATGTGTCGGGAAATGATGACCAAGACGTCGTGGGTTCAATCCCGCTGCAGGGTGTCATGAAGGGTATCTGACCTTTATCCCATCTATGTCTGTGTCCACCCCAACAATGTGGGGACTAATTGTGACTTAAAAGTTGCCCCACATACTGTAGTAAGTTTTTGCAGGAAAGAAATCATATTCTTCATGTATCTTATAATTCCATCATAATTCTGTCATCCTCGCTCAGTGTTGTATTCTATAAATTGTGTTTTATTTCATATAAAAACATTCATTGTATGTCTGTCCATTTTGGGAGGTAGAACCCGTCTCTGTTGCTCTCCCTGAGGTTTTTTTTCCCTATTCTTCCCTCTGCTAAATTATTTTTAAGGGAGTTGTTCCTTACCCAATGTGAGGGTCTAAGAATAGGATGTTGTGTCAACGTAAAGCCTATTGAGCTAGATTTGTAATTTTTGATAATGGATTGTCAAAATAAAATTGATTTGACTGTAATTCCCTCTGTTTCACTGCAAGAACCAAAGTCAAACAGCAGAAGAAGCTATAGGGAGATAAATCACAGAGAGAAAGATAGATAGAGAGAGAGAGAGAGAGAGAGAGGGAGCGTTCACTGCATTGGTGAAGCCAGGCTGTAAGTTTATATTCAATTATTGTTTGTTTCACTCGTGTATTATTACATTACATTATATGCATTTACCAGACGCTCTTATCCAGAGTGACGTGCAAGAGTCAAGGTACAAAAGCTATTGAAGTGTATCTTTTTGCTAACAAGCTATAATGATCCGATTTTGACCACAGAATCAAATGACAGGATTAAATGACAACAGGCCTATTACCCTAACAGCTCTGGTCATGAAATCCTTTGAGAGACTGGTGTTGGCTCACCTTAAGTGAAACCAAGGCCTTATGCTCAACCTCCTCCATTTTGCCTACCGAGCAAATAGATACGTAAAAGAAGCAGTCTGCATGGGATGGCAAAATATCTTCCAACACCTTAACCCCTCAGGGACATATGCAAAGGTACTGTTTGTGGACTTCAGCTCAGCGTTCAGCACCATCGTAACAGAGAGGCTCCACTTCAAACTCGCCCAGCTCACTGTACCTCCGTCCATCTGCCCGTGGATTATTAACTTCCGGAAAGACGGGAGGAAGAAAGTGAGGTTGTGGAAAATCACATCCAGTGCATAGACAATAAGCACTGGCGCCCTCTAGCGATATATTCTCTCAACTCTTCTCCCTCCAAGATAAGATAAAATATTCCTTTATTAGTCCCACAGGGGGAAATTGCGGTGTTACAGCAGCAAGTGTAAAGCACAGTAAGAGAGAAATCACATCTCGAAATAATGTGTAGCATAGACAAATTCAACAGGGGGGAAATATGTATTGATGCATGCTCAATAATCCAGGTAGGGAAATCACAAAAAGAGGGGATAAATATGTACATTATATACAGTAGGGACATATAAAACAGATTGCACTCATTGTTAATTATCCAGTATATTGTAGTTGTTGCTGTACATGTTTTGGGGGTTGTACTATTGGGGGTGCTGATTATAGAGGCAAACATCCCCCTCCTTATAAGGAGGGGGATGTTTGCCTTCAGCTCAGACTGAAGAAGTCACCTGGTGAGTGACAAAATGTTTCTAAATAAACTTCTGATCCAGCTGAACAGATTCACCTCTTTTTGTGATTTCCCTACCTAGATAATTGAGCATGCATCAAGACAAGAAATGAGGAGTTTCAAACCTTCATCTATCTAGGCAAACTGAGAAGCAGTAGTTTGAGGGTGTGATCCGGTTTTTTATAATCCCAGGCTGTTAGTGACTGGGATTGTTGGAGTCACTCGTGTGTGTTGCATGTGTGGCCTGTTATATATAATTAACCTGTAGGTCTGGGTTGTTGAAAACCAGATGTTAAGATGTAAAGTATATACGAGCTCTGGGAGATGGCACATATTTTCCAAGCACAACCATAATCAGCAACATGTTATTTATTATTCAATGATTGACTTCACTGTTCAGAAATTATGTTTGTTTTTGTTTTACTCTCGGAACACCAGTCATCACCATAGGTAGTAGAGCATTGAATGGATTTTGTCATTTGGGCCTATGGTTCACTGTGATTAAAAATGATAACCAGATTTAAGATATTTGGACAGCCTCATTTATCTCTTGCATGCTAAGAAACAGGATTCAATGTGACCGGTCAAACCTGTGGCCAAAAGGATTGGTGGCTAATAGATAACTTTAGTAAAGATGGTCTTGACAGCAGTTGTGAGTCAAGACTTTAGACTTCTAAATGCATGTTGAAATGACTGAATGAGCTTCAGGTATGTATGTTCTCAGCTGGTTTGATTTATAAAAAAGTATCACGGAAAGTATTACAGTATAATGGTAAAGTGTCAGCTAATAGCAGAATTCTGGCGCAATGGTTAGCACTGTTGCTTCACAACAAGAAGGTCCCAGGGTTAAATCCCATCCGAGGTCCTTTCCGTGGGAAATTTCCAGATTCTCCCCGTGTCTGTATGGATTTCCTGTATGGAGGCTCTGTTCTCTCCCATCAAAAAGACGATCCATGTTTGGGTTAATACTTCTGTCTGTCCTCATGAGCAAGGCAACAAGAAAAAGAAGTGGAGTCGGTCGCTGGGTACTACAGCTGCTTACTGCTCCTACACAGTGGGATGGATTAAATGCAGAGAACGCATTCCATTCCATTAAATCAGAAGTTTATTAAGAAACTTCTTCAGACTGAAGAAGTCACCTGGTGAGTGACGAAACGTTTCTCAATAAACTTCTGATCCAGTTGAACTGATCCACCTCTTTTTGTGATTGTCATACCTGGGTTATTGTGTATGCATCAAGAAAATGACAAATAAAGTTTCTTCTTCCGGGGTAGAGGCACGGCGTGAGAGTCACGGTAGAGGTTAATTTGGAGTCGTTCGTCTTTTTTGTTGAGATAGGTTTTCAGTTTTATATGGTCGCACTCAGGTCGTTTTAAAAATAGTTATTGGGTGAAAATAGGATTTTTAATTTTTTGGAGGGGTGTTAATTAAGATTTTGTGAGATTTTCGAAGCGGTCGACCGCGCCTTGCTGAAATACAAAATGACGGATGAAGGTTTCACATCTTTAAGCAGGAAACACGGCATGAAGATGTCGCCGGACTTCCCTTGTTCCACGGAGGACTGTGTTTGGCCGTTGCCACAGTTGTTGGTCCCCAAATAATCAAATCTACTGCCTGGATGAACGTAGCTGTGGTGACCTATTTGGACGAGGTAGACAAAGTGAGTCATTTGGTCCGTAATGGACTGTCGACGAATGGAGTCACTGTGTCGGTAAGGCCTCTTTCTACTCCAGTGATGAAGGTGCTATTGTCAAATGTGCCCCCGTTCATCAACAACGATGTCCTCGTTATAGAACTGCCTAGATTTGGAAAGATTGTCACCCTAATTAGAAAAGTTGCATCCGGTTGCAAGGATCCTACGAAGCCTCATTGCTGCCACGGTAAAAAGGTTATTTCGTCTCCTCAAATTAGTATTTCGACGGAACGAGATACTAATTCGTTTCGTACCCTCGAACGAAATAGTGGCAGCAATGAGGCTTCATAGAATCCCGACATGAAAAACGTTACATTTCTACCCATCACTCACTAGCTTCTAATAAATGACATCTACCATGTCCAATTTATGGTGGGTCAATTCTAAGTGATACGCAAACGGTCTAAAGATGGACTGAAGTGTGGTGTATCTTTTCTCAAACAAGCCACCATGGGAACAGGGGCCCGTAGCCAAGAGGACAAGTTGGTTGCACCATACTTCTCTTTGTCTTAAGCAGCCTGTCGGTGAGATTGAGACCCTTTATTGTTATTGTAGGGACACAAGGAAATTATGTTTGGTAACTCAGAAACTAGCAGCAATAGGAAAAAAAATAAGTTTTTCTAGAAAAATAAGGTAAATAAACGTAGTGTCCTCTATCTTCATCAAATAAGGCAATTGGATGAGGCACTTATAAAACGGTGGTGTCCTGGTTTTCCAGCTTCCTGGGACCAGTGGAACAGAGATGCGGAATCCAATGGTTGAGGCGGAGGAGAAGAGGTATCTACACATATTTCATCAGTTATTTTTCAGTTGTATCTATTGATATTAATATAAATAGTTCCATAGCCAGCAGTTTCTGAAGGTTTGGTTAAAATACTTATCGATTAATGTACATCATCATCAGCTTACCAAAGGAGGTCGTAAATCATGTGCCAAATTTGTCTGAGAACCTCCCTTGGGACCATATATGACCCCTGATGACCATAATTGAGATAGCTAAATATCACACTTGACTTGAACAGGAAATGTTGAGTCTACAACCAAAGAGAATGTGATATGGAAAAATAACTCTGAAGATACTTCATGAAATGCTGATGTGTTTTTAGCATATAATAACCTTTTGGACTACAGGGTACTAAGTATTTACAGTACGTTTGCTAGCCAACATGACCATGGTGTACAATAATCTGTTTTCAAATAAGCACCTTGCAATCATCTTATTACTGTATTATCCTTGTGCAAAATGTGTGGCTTATTCGTTGAATTTATTTGTCAGATGACTCGACTATCGGCCTCCAAGCATTGTCAATTGTTAAATTGTCATATAGGAGCTGCGTAGTCATGACAAAAGTTTAAATTTACTATATATGGGGGCCATGGTGGGAAATTAGGAGGGGGGCATGATTGCTCAGTGGTAGAGTCCACGCTTTGGGAACTTACGAGTCATAGACTATAGGTTCAAAACCACCACAGAGCGTAAGGTAGGTCATCATAAGGTAGCTCCATCGAAATTCATACCCACCCCTACAATATGGGGCCTAATCATGACATGTAAAATGGACCTCTCACGGTCTGAAATTAGGGGGGTGTATCTGAAGGATGCTGCACAGAGAGAGGAATTCATTTATCAGAATGAGGAAACTTCACTTTCGAATTAGTTTCAGGTTCAATTGCATTTATTGATCAGTGTCCATCCATCCATCCATCCATTGTCAACTGCTTATGTGAAATCGGGTCACTGATCAGTGTCATGCTGAAAAAATTAGTTTCACATCAGATTATATGAATTAACTTCCTTGAAGATATACAGATATTTTCAAAAGCGAACCACATTTAACCAGTTTAGCTGCTCCTATTCCAAAATGCCGCATTTTTCTTGATTATTATTCATAGCTACTAATGAAGAAAAAATCACTGCAAAATGCGATCTGTGACTTTATAAAATATTCTGAATTTTTTTGGATTGATATTAACTTGTGCGGAAAATCAGATGTTGACTTCAAAATAAAATCCCAACAGTGATTATGATTGTGTTGCTTGTTTCATATCGACACCTTCACATAAGACTTAAAACATATCCATGTTCTCCCTCAGCCGTCTCACCAAGGGGTTGATTCTGATCATATGTTTCTGGAAAAATTAGAAAAAAATATATATCTAGATGATTGATTAAATTTGACCCTTTTTCAATTTTTTTACTGGTAAAACATAAAATGATTTAAAATAGAAAATGTAATTATCTGCATACTTGTGTAAAACGGATGTTTACATGACATTACATGTGGTTTCTCTTCTCTAAGCATGTCATGTTACATTCACATGATTGATACTATCCAAGCAAGTCATCCATCCAACTGTTGTTTGCAGTGGTATTCTCTGGTTTGTTGCTACTGCTAACAGGGCCCCAAAGAGCATCCATACTTGAATCTGCATTTCTTGATTCCATTGTAGGTTTTTCCGGTTCTGAGCCGAAATCAAATAAAAGACCTTTCTGATTCAGAGGGGAAGCATTTGATAAGCCGTCTAAACCTAGAAAATCATCCAATGTGTTGGACCAGGCTTGAGCGCTTGGCTGCGCTGTAGAAGTATCATCGCACCTTGAGACATCATTGATCCCAAATATGTCATCGGGGAAGAGTGAAAGCTTCGGGTCTGAGGGAGCACCAGGAGGGCTTTCACCAAAAACATTGACATCGAGGTGTTGAATGGAAGCTGTACCCTCTGAGCCAAATATATCAAAATCAGCCACCTGTTCTTTTGTCTGGGTATTTGTGCTGTGACTGAATGGATTTGTGGTTTGGTTCTCATCTAACTTTATGGATTCTGGGTGAGGGAGTGGACCAGATGCCTTTTGACTTTCAGCTGATACGAGTTGAGAGTCCAGCACGGCAAGAGATCCCTCTGAGGCACTTCCAGACAAAAAGTCAGGGATCAAAGGAAATGCAAGTGTTGTATCACTGGAAGTATCAGCAGTTATCTTCCCTGAGCTTGATGGACCAAACGGATTTGTGGAATCTTGAGGAGTTTCCTTGTCCATATTCAAAAGCATCTCATCACAATGGTCTGTACTAACCTCTGACTCTGTACCAATGATTTCATCTGGTGGATAGATGGTGCTTTTTGCTGCCGTCTCACCAATCAACTGCTCGACAGGGGTGGGATTAGCTGCATCTCTGAAGGCATCATGGGGCGCCTCCTGAAAGGCATCAACTAAGAGCTTATCAGCACTTTCCTCTGATATCCTCTGATTGACAGATATCTCCAACACTTTGCTAGTTGATTCATCAGCAGGAGAAACGGCTTCAAAACCAGCCATCCCAGTCATAACATGAGAGACATTGCTGGTTTCGGGGGTATTTTCAGTTGGTTCTGGGCTATCTGATGAATTGATGTCCATCATGGCTTCCATGCTACAAACTTGGGCTGGAGCTGTTGAAACCAGTTCTTGTACTGATTGGTCATCTCCTGTACCGTTGTCAGCTGAGGAGTTGAACAGGGGCTCCGTGTTTTCACCTCTGTCTATGATACCATTGGGATCAATCGATTGGGAGATGCCATTTACATGTCCAACAGTTTTTGGTTCTGAAAGTGACATTTGAGTTTCCTCAGCTTGAACATGTGTGACTTCCTCTTTGTCATCTTTCTTAGCTGATTTGGTCTCTGCGGCATTCTTCTCTGGTGACGAGTGAAACAGTTTTTCAAGGAACCCACTGGGTCTGGCCTCCGGTTTTTTGTCATCCTTAACTTCAGCCTTCTTTGCTTTTTCATTGCCACCTGATGAGAAAAGCTTGAATATGGGACTTTTCCCTTTGGACCAGGATCCCTTTTTGACAGTCACCTTTTCAACCTGTTTTTCAGTGGAACCTCTCTGAGAGTTGGACCTGTAAACTCCCTTCCTCCGAGAGCCACTGGTCCTGTGCTCCTCTGGATCAGATTGTGAATCACTCCTTTGATTTCCAAGACTCCTCTCTTCTCCACTTATGTGTTCAGCTTGACTCTCAGCCATATGTTGACTTGGTGAATCACACTGGCCTGCTGAATTCTCTGATAAACTGTTTGGTTGCTGGAGAGGCTCAGTTGTTTCACTAATAGCTGCATGTTCAGTGTCTTCCTCGTTGTGCGATTCATCAGTAGCATAGTCCTCCGATGGTCCATTGGCACTCAGAATGTTGTCTTGATTGTTGGTCACCATGATCTCCTGGTGGCTCTCCACTATCACAACATCTGGATTTGATGTATCTGTTCTCACGTAGTTTTCAGGGTCATATTGATTAGGGATTACCTCACTCTCGACTTCTTCTTCACTGACTTCTGAAGACAAACGTCCAGAATTCATTTCTGCTGTGTCATCTTTCAAATCCGTAGCTCTATCATCTGGAGAGGAACACTGGTCTCCCTGGACTGTGTCAACATCTGGAGCGAAGCGAACGGTTTTCCTAACTCGGTTTGGGGACCGTCTGTTCTCATCCGACGCTACATTATGTGTCCTAATTCGGGGTGTCCAATCCATGTGTTCTGTTTTGAGTTTTGCCATAGTCGCACTTTTCCCTGAGCAAGGGGAAGAGAAATCAACCACACTCGGAACGGTGCTGTTTTTGAAGAGTGCTCTTTTGGCTGACACCCTGCTATGCTTTGTCTCCTCTGGAGGCAGTTTCTCAGCGGATTTAAACCTCATTACTGATGTTTGTTTAATCCCAGAAATCGAGGAGCTCAACTGTTGTTTCTCTACCTTTCCCTCGTTGACCTTGAGGCCTCGCTTGTCTGAAACACGAGCAGTAAATTCGGCTGCCTGACGTATGTCGGATATCCTATTTCTGTTGATTGGCGAATACGCCTGCTGAACAGAACTACCCCCTATCCCCTTTTTAACTGGTGGCCAATTGGTTTTCAGCTTGCCCCTAGTCTCAAGGACACTCTGACCTCTAAGGTCTTTTTCAGACACACCGTCAGAAGGTGGTCCTGAGCCATCAGGGGTGTCCCTTGTTGTTTGGGGGATCTTCATGACGTCTTGTTCATCCCTCTCTGCGGTTTTTTGAAGCCAGCGGTCTTTATGTTGCTTATGCCCGAATCCCTCATCATAATTTCCTTTTGTTTTGAAAAGCTGCTGATAGTGAAAGATGCAGTAGAACGCCCCATACAGAGACGAGTAGTTGTGCATGCTGCAATGAAAGAAAACACACCTATTTGTGACATTGTGAAAATTGCGAAATACATTTAAATGGTCATTTTTTTGGTCTTTTTTCATATTTTCATTTCGATAATTCAATGATCTTAATAATTCCCTTTTGATTTACAAACTTTAATAATACAATATAAGCTCTATTCATTTGTCATTGCACATGTATGTAATGAAATTTGTCCTCTGCATTTAACCTATTCTATTGTATAAGAGCAGCTGCAGTGCCTGATGACCAACGCCAATACTTAGTCCTATTGCCTTGCTCAGGGGCACAGGCAGAAGTATTTACCCTGACACGCATGTCTTTTTGATGGTGGGAGGAAACTGGAGCACCTGAAGGAAACCCACATAGACATGGGGAACACATGCAAACTCCACACAGAAAGGACCTGGGATCAAATTTGAACCCAGGACTTTCTTGCTGTGCCAATATGATGCATTGTAGGGTTGTCGGCATTCTGGTCATTGTTCTGGTGTTAAAACATTTTGAGTACTTTGAAAAATACAATTCACTGCATTTTTCTCATCAAAATATGGATTAATCTCACCTTAGTTTCTTTTTACAGTGTTTGCAGCAGAAGCAGTTGTTGTGCAGGATTAGTTTGTTGGCCACCATTTTCTCCATGGGATAGACCGGTGTCAGACAGGCAGAGCACATTTCTTTGGCAGGTGAATGGAACTATTGGTAATGACAGTTTTGATTCAGTTTTCATCTCATCTAAATGTATATGTGAGGGTGTGGGTTTCCTCTTTAACCAGCACATTAAGGTAAATGGAATTGTTCTTATATAGAGCTTTTCCAGTCTAGCGGCCACTCAAAGCATTTTACAGTGAAGGCCTCACAATTTACGAACCCGCAAGGCCTGACTCCCAGTCACACGCTATACCCACTGAGCCACCG
>OMLC01037079.1:0-10856 GCA_900302585.1 Regalecus glesne
CTTCTGTATAGGAGCAGTGACCAGCTACAGCACCTGGAGACCGACTCCAGTTCTCTTTCTTATTGCCTTACTTAGGGGGGACAAGTAGAAGTATCAACCCTAACATGCATGTCTGTCTGATAGTGGGAAGAAACGGAAGCAACTGGAAAAACCCACACAGACACGGGAAGCAAATGCTAACTCCACACAGAAAGGACCTGGGACAGCCTGGGATTCAAACCCGGGACCAACTTCCTATGAGGCAACAGTGCTAATCACTGGGCCACCATCCGGCCCAGATGAACAACACCTTGATGGGAACCAATAAGTTATGGGGTAGAAGTGACAGTGGGCTCATTGGTAGGTATAAATTTATTCTTAACCCTTCCATTTGATATTTTCAAAGCCCTGAACTTTGTCTCAGAGGCCAGTATAGAACATGAGTAACCCCTGAACTTTGACACTAGATGTATGTGCTGAAGGCTTGTGTGATTTCTCATTGCAAGAGGTAGACAATAGTTGTTAGGAGGAAGGAATTACAAACACCCATCAGGCTTTGCTGCTGACTGTCAGACCATCATGAAAGCTAAAAACATCCTGCGGCTGTGCAAGAACAAATTTGCACGTACAAACGATTGATGAATGAGACCCATTGTCCCACAATGTCATCACCCTCACATAGCCAAATAAAGGACAAGAAATAGAATATTAATAGCAAAACCAGAGAAAACCCACATAAGAGAAGAGGCACATTACTTTATCAAGGCTAAACAAATCCAAATAATCATGTTTCAGTCTCATGACTTTCCTTTCATTAGACCAATCGTTAGACAAAAACACCATAGTCAGAGTTTCATTCGTTCAGCCATGACCACACATTTGGTACCTCATTTCTCTTTAAGTTGGACTTTTTAAATTTGGGCTGCCCCTTTTCTGAAGCTACTTTCAGCACCAGATTTCATTCTCAAAACCAAAGAAAATACTTTATTAATCATGGGTTTCTTGACAAAGACTTTACCCCTAAAAGTGAAGGCAAACCACATATTTATTCTGCTCTAAAGTATATTTTAGTACATAAAAACATCTCATCACTCAAAAGTCTAGTAGGTCTGGATCAGATAAGATGTATTTAGATTCCCTTATCAGTCCTACAAGGGCAAATTTGGATTTCTCGGCATTTTTAACCCATTCTATTGGAGCAGTGAGCTGCCACCATATGATGCTCAGAGCAGTTAGGGGTTCAGTGTCTTGCTCAAGGACACCTCGACACGCTTTCTGCAGGACCGGGGATCGAACCTGGAACCTTCCGATTGCCAGACAACCGCTCTACCCACTGAGCTATGCCAGAAGGATGATGGTCATGAAGGGGTGTTGAAAACGCTCAGCTGGAGAAAATCCTAAATTTAAGGGCATGTGTGGCTCAAGATTAATAGGTAATCGTGCAGTACAAGGTTTCCATCTATCCCCACCACAAATGGCTATCCATCACCCCCTCCATAAAATTACTAAAAAATAGACCACAACAATGGTCAGCACTGTTGCCTCACAGCAACAATATCCTGGGTTCAAACCACAGGCCATCTAAGGTCCTTTCTTCGTGGAGTTTGCATGTTCTCCCCATATCCGTGTAGGTTACCTCCAAGTGCTCTGGTTTCCTCCCGCCATTAAAAAGAGATGCACATTAAGGTTAATACTCCTGCCTGTTCCCCTGAGCAAGCCAATAGGAAAAAAGAACAGCTGCAACCTGGGCGCTGCAGCTACTCACTGCTCCTGTATAATAGGATGGGTTAAACGTGGAAGACCAAATTCATTGCACGAGCACAATAAGAAAATAAAGTGGCTTTCCTCTTCTTAACCTAGAGCAGCAAGAACAGGTGAGGCTAAAATGCTTAGTTTACGTGACAAGACAAAGTGCTGATTTTCAGCATCTTAACACAAACCGCCTTTGATTTGAATGTTTACCAACTCTGGGTTTGCAGCCTCATGACACCAACACTGAGCATCGAGGTATCTCCCGACTTGGGGATTATGCTAACGAGACAGTCAGATTGACATTGTGGGAATAAGAGGAGGCCTTGCTAGTGGATTTGTCAAATCATCCTGTGCTTTGGATTGGATAACCGATACTCCGAGGACTGAGACAGTGACAGCTAGATGTTAAGCCTCGGGATCATTTTCCACTGTGTTTCAATACTTGGAAAAGGGAACGCACAATCCCATCACAGTACAGATGAAGCAAGTAAAACACGGTATGCATGACAACATCCAATGTGTTCTGAGTGCTGACCTTTGAGGGAACAGGCCTTTGACAGATGTTCTGAACTATTGCTTAGAAACTATACAAGTGCTTAATGGTTCTTGGGGGCACATCACAAACACAGCAGCTTTGAGTACCCGTAGGACCACATCATTACGTCTTTGCCCACTTCTTTGGTAACCTTTTTTACCCAGGCCGAGCACCATTTGCCATGGAAATCTATGTATGAAGATCTGGACAGTGGAGACCACAAGGAGACCCACTCATTAAAAAAAGCCCATAAAACTCATATCAAGCTTATTTGTATAACCCATTATTACAAATTTGCCTCAGGGGGCTTTAAACCAACACAACATCCTGTCCTTAGACCCTCGCATTGGATAAGGAAAAACTCCCTGAAAAAATTAAACGGAGAGAAGAAAAAAAAAAGAAGAAACCACATGGACAGCAACAGAGGAGGGATCTCTCCCAAGACGGACAATGGATGTTCATGTGCTATATAATGCATTTGATTCACAACAGAAAACGAGGGATACCATTACACTGACGGAAAAAAGCAACACGCCCTCGAAGATGCTGAGACTTGGAGAACAGGTCGTCTCCCAACTCGTCTGGTTCAGTGGCATTTCACAGAACTTCTAAGAGCTGTGCAACCCAAAGCACGTCAAACCTGTGATTTTGCTTTATATCCATGACTAATTCTCCATGCCACAGCATGCACTTTAGTACTCATTTGGGTTAGAAGTAAATAACGCCCGAGTCATTTAGCTAATTCTACCCTCGTTAAATATTGCAAAGCATAATGGGAAACAGACAACAGCAGCACTCTGAAACCACTTTCAAACATGTACTGCGTCATATTGTTGGAGTACTTTGCCTTGCACCACTAGCAGTCTTCCCTGTATATGTAGCTTCTGTTGACAAGACTCTCTGCCTCCACGTTCAATATCTAATAAAGATATGAATGCAAAAAAAAAACCCAAAACAGATAGCTTTTGTTCACACCATGTGACAGTATCAACTGCCTTGTTACAGCCGGCTCATTGAGGGAGGATTTCATATCAGCAACTAAAGCATCTCAAACGCCAACACTGTTTTTAATCGTCATTATTTCATTTTGAAACCGAAGGATTGTCCAATCCATGTAGGGAATGAGCCCTTACCCTAACTGAGGGAGTTCTAATATCTCAGGGTTTTGTTCTCAAGTGAGAGGAAGATGGAATACGAGTTGGACTGGAGAATTAGAGCTGCTGGAGCAGTATTGTGCTCATTTCATCAAACCATCATTACCAAGAGAGAGCCGGGCCAGAAGGCAAAGCTCTCATCTCCTGATCAATGTTTGTTCCCACTCTCTCCTACGGCCATGGAGGTTGGGTCATGACCGAAAGAACAAAATCATGAATACAAGCAGCTGAAATGGGTTTGCTTGGGAGGGTGTCTGGTGTCTCCCTTAGAGACAGGGTGAGAAGTTCAGTCATCCGTGAGGGACTGAGTAGAGCTGCTGCTCCTTCAAGTAGAAATGGAGCCAGTTGAGGTGGTTCAGGCATCTAATAAGGATGCCACCTGGTCACCTCCCTAATGAGGTGTTCCAGGCACATCCAGCTGGGAGGAGGCTGCAGGGTAGACTGAGGACCAGGTGGAGGGATTATATCTCCACACTGGCCTGGGAACACCTTGAGATCCCCCAGTCAGAGCTAGTTGATGTTGCAAGGGAAAGGAAAAGTTAAAATTCCCAGCTGAGATCTGCTACCTCCGGGACCCAAGGCCGAATAAGCGGTTGATGATGGATGGATGGATTCTTTTATTTTAGTACTCTCCAGTTTTCAAACAACTACAGGATGGCTGGCAATCTCATCCTCTGCACAGACTGGAGAAGCTTTTATTTTCAGGTCATTCATTTTAAAAAACACTTGGCACTGGTTTACAAAAAGAAATTCAACAATGACAATAAATCTATCTGTAGGGAAAGTAAAGAACATGTAGAATGTAAATATTCCACATTTAGCCACCAGGCTAATTTTCATCCATTGTCCCAAGAAATTAGGGGTTCAGTGTCTTGCTCAAAAACACTTCAACATGCTTTCTGTAATCTTCTGATTACAAGATGACACCCTACCACCTGAGCTATGCTGCCCCCAAAACTTTATTTGCCATTGTACATACATGCAATTAATGTGTTCTCTGCATTTAACCCATCCCATCATATAGGAGCAGTGAGCAGCACCTGAGGACCAACTCCAGTCCTTTTTCCTATTGCCTTGCACAGGGACACAGGCAGGAGTATTATCCCCAACATCCATATCTTTTTTGATGGTGGGAGGAAATCTGAGCATCTGGAGGAAACCCACATAGACAGGAGGAAAACATGCAAACTCCACACAGAAAGGACCCGAGACGGGATTTGAACCCAGGACCTTTCTTGCTGTAATGCAACAGTGCTGACCACTGGGCCACCGTGCTGTCCAGGTAAATCTACTTCCAGACAAATGTCTGCCTTAAACAAATCATGTGATACATTCCTCGTGATTGGCTGTTTGGCCCTTGTAAAAGTATCTTAATGAGGCAAGCTGATGGCACACCATCTCTCTTTGGTAATGATCCATAACAGGTGCTCCATGTGCCCGACACATCAAACTGTAAGGGAGGTTTTACAGGCCAGACAACACGTGTGTGAATGAGGTTTAAAAATGAAAGGAAGGAGAGCCGATTGAACAGAATCTGTTGTCCCCCTCCACCCCAAACTAAAGACTTCCTCATGGACGAGCGAGCCATCCCCCTCCCCTTGACAGAGTGTTAAACTACAAGTGCCACGTCTGACCGATTCCCATTCACAGTCAATCCAGCTGGCCTCGCTTCAGCCAACCAGGTAGGGGAAGACAATCGGGTAATAAATACAAAGGGGGGGGCAACGTTTCCCATTTTAGTGCGAGTACAAAAAAGTAATTAGTCAGATCAGAGACAACCGTATTTTCATGTTCCACTATGAAACAGTTTGTCCTTCATGTATTTATAGTTGATTTCCGTCAGGCCAAGCAACACACACACACACACACACACACACACACCTTGATACAGACCAATTGTTTAGGCTGAATGTATTCGGACCCAAACCACAACCGCACAACCTCCCTCTGCTTCTCCCTTCCTCTGTTTTTCAAATTGAAGCCAGAGCTTTTTCCTAAAGTCAGGCTAACAGAGGAAGTAGAGCTGCTGCACTGCTGTCAGAGAATACAAAGGTGGAAGAAGGGCAAGAGCAAGGAGGGCTGTCGGAGTTCCTGCTGAGGCAAAGGAAATAAACACTTCAACATGTAATGCTTGCCAAACCCCCCCCCACACACACACACACACACACTAGAGTTAATACAGTATTCAGCGCTGGAGAGGCCCAGTTAGCAACGTGCACCACCATATGAAAAGGAGATCACTCTCCACTCCCAGAGAAGGTACGTTTCACCCAACAAGCCCTACATTATCATCCAGCTTGAAAAACAATTAAAAAAAATATCTGCATGTTCAACAACTGCCAAAAACTTGACCCTCAATTTGAGCATGAGATTGACTGACTGACGGACAGTGTGAGGGAATGCCTAAGAAAAGCCAGTGTATTCTGGATGCAGTGTGTCGTCTAACTTCACAGTGGTCCACACATCTGGTTGTAGAGCGGAGACATCACAAACGAGAAAATACACTCGTAAAAAATACAAATGATGACGCACAGTGGTGCTGAGATAATTTAATTCCAATTAGTAGTGAGCATAAGCTGTGAAGAATTCTTCCAATAAGCACCTACTATAAACTGGTTTTCAAAGGAACATGCCTCAAACAGAGGCCCGAACAGGCCAAATGGTCAGGATTCAAGCTGCACGTGCAGAGGTCACAATTATTGCAAAAGTTTTGAGTGTGGCTGAGGGAACAATCTGGAAGATAGTGAAAATTGTTGCCAAACACAGGAGAAACCTCACAGCAAGGGGGAGCCGGGACCAAGTGCTCCATGTGGTGAACACAGTCACGTCTTATGACTTTCACGTATTCCAAGATTATAACACATTCATACTTACTAAGACCCTTCAAGAGTGGTTAACATTATCATGAAGTCAAATGGCTGCCTTGGCCAGCAGTGGCCCCGGACAACCAAATTTAGACACGATTCAGAAGCTCCAGAGTGGAGAGAGCAGAATCAATTCCTGCCTCCTTCATCTGTCAGAGCTAAAGGCTTTCCTTCTTCGATAATTGTCCTCTACCCTGCTAAACGCAATCTCCCTCTTGTATCATCATTTGTATATACTCCAAGCAAGATGGATAAACCGGATAGAAGATGCATACATTGTGAACTGTTCCTGAAACGCTGTCAACCCCCACACCCATGGTCTGGGAGGGATTAGGGAAGGAAGACAGAGTTGAATGGGTGGATCTGATAAGGTTTCAGCATGTGTTGTGTGTGGGCAGGAAATCAGCCACTAACAGCTAATGCATGGGACTGAGGTAAATCAGAATGACTGCATGGTCCCAGGGGAAGTGCTGGCCCATGAGCTCCTCTTCCCATACTTATGCATGCAGGTCCTGCAGCCAGATCTCCAAACCAGATAACACACTGGGCATGGGTGCACACATTAGGCAGCCCCAGACACGTAGTTACTCTTATCTCTCATCCTTGCTTGTCACTACGTGACCATGTGTGTGAGAGACCGCATACACACACATCTGTGTGTAACCCAGTGATCACTTGACACAATGTGGAGTAGTAGGTCATCTTCTTAGAAAGGTTATCTATGATGAAGTTCAGGAGATCATCCGATTGTCAAGTTTCATTATAATATATGTTAACATGTGTACTCACATTTGTGAGTGAAACATATTTTTGCAAAAGACTACGTGCTATTCTTTTATATTATCCATCCATCATCCGCCGCTTATCTGAGGTCGGGTGACGGAGTCATGCTGAAGCCTATCCCCTTATTGGGCAAAAGGCGGGGAATCCTCCTGGACCAGTCACCATTCCATCACAGGGCTTGAGCCGCTGGGGTTCAGTGCTTTGCTCAAGGACACTTCAACACACTTTCTAGTAGAACTGGAGATCAGATCACCAATATTCTGATTACTAGACAACCACCCAACCTACTTAGCTACGCAGCCTCTCTGTTATACTAATGAATGACTATTATTATCAATAATAATAAATCTGACTGAAAAAGTACTTTCTAAAGATTCTGAAGCTTTACACTTCTCCCTCTGCACGTAGCCATTTTTGTACATGCCTTAGAATTTGAATTACTTCTCTAAAACAAGACTGGCAAAGGACAGTAATTAGAAAAGGTTGACATTCTGTGTGAGGCTCAGTAGCTATTTGGTGAACAAGGCAAGGGGACAAAAGTGTGTTTGACTTAATTCCATAATTCACTCATTGGTTTTCCCACAGCCTCTGCCTGGATTGACATGAACACAAAGTGACTGTACAACCACATGCATTCACTGGCAGTACTGAGGTGGTATGTGTGTGTGCATCTTGTCCTTCCTTTTACAGAACACTCAATGATACCTTAAATAAACAGTACAATCACAGCAGTAGTATCGGTCAGAGCCTCTTATCAGGGCACCACTCCATCTCTAAAGTACCTTTGTATGTATGTGTGGAGAGAGAGAGAGAGAGAGAGAGAGAGAGGGAGAGAGAGAGAGAGAGAGAGAGAGAGACGATGTGCAAGAGAAACTGCATATGTCTGAGTCCAATATGTGGCTTTACTCAGGAGTGCTGAAACCTTCATACATTAAAATATTCCACAAATTAATTTTGCCATCAGTGGTCGCCAACAGAGTGTATGGAACCCATGAGATATAAGAGCTATGACAGTATGGGCAAAAAAAGTTAACATCTTGCACGGATAAAACTTTGAAAACACCAGAAGTGCAGGGTAAAATTTAGGTCATTTAGATTTTACAGATGGCCCTAATTGCTAACCTTATTTTCCCAATTAAGGCTGATGAGGAGGAAATTCCCAGATATCATGAATAATTAATCTGGAAATGAAATCTGATCATGTGACACAACTCAGCAGTGAGAACCACCATCCCTAAAAACACCTGGAATATGGCCCAGTGGCTTGCTGGGAGCCTTCAGACAGCTGATTCCCTTCTATCTCCTCATACTGAATACTGAGTGAGTGAGTGAAGTTTGTGCATCCATCTTAATAAAGAAAACACACATTCACTGCCCTAAGCTTATGCAAATCACAATCCTGTGTGTCCATTTTCATGCAATGCAGCTCTAAACCATATAGCACAGTGATTCAAGCACCAACATGGTAGTGTATGTAAAAAGCAATGCAAAATAACCAATCCAACACAATGATGTTTCCACTAAGATTATGATCAACCCCATTCCTTCAAGGCAAAGGGGCTAAATGACATATGAGCCTGTATCACTACTAGCATTCACAGGGTCACAAACAAGCAAAATTGTCCTTGGAGAGTTTATCGCTCTTTCGCACATGGACAACGAGAAAGTTACAGTGGCTCTGAGCATCCCCCAGCAGTAGCTGGCCATGCTGGGAGCCTGTCACAGTGACTCAGTGTCAGACTGGAAAGCCATGCTGGGTTGAGTTGGCCATGAACTAAGCAAACCTGCCCCACTGGCCTGATGCTCAATCCTCCTGTTATCAGTTAGGAAACTATTTTGTCTGGCCAGCCTGTGTAGGGAGTCAATGCAAAACTCTGTTGGATACTGAAAAATGGCTTTTTCATGTTACGCATTAGAAATCAATCTTAGAAACGGCTGCATGCTTAATAGAAGGCAGTGTGGTATTTATACGCAATGTAACAAGCCTGGTTATGTGTTAATGTCTCATATTAAGGTTTGTTGCATAAGCATGTCACACATTTGATTCGGAAAACCAACATCAAAATGTTCCATTAAACCAATAAAAGACCAGAACATCATGAGCCGTGACATAGAGGTTTCATGGGGCAGAGATCCCCTGTGAGCAAAGTGCATGCAATGTGTCAACAACAGCATAATGTGATGTTAAAATAGCACTCGCAGCGGGGCGCCCTCTCCCTCTGTCCATGCTTACCTTGTCTGACAGTTTTCAGTCTTATGGGACCTCTGCAATTCCTTATCACCGTCTGAACATCATACAAGGGCAATCCAGATATGGAGAGGTTCTCCACTTCCAACAGCAACTCCCCCTCGGTTAATTTTCCAGTTTTGTAAATCACGCTGTCCTCGTTAACCTGTCCAATGTAGGCGAACTGTCCGCTCTCTGCACCGCCGAGCAGCGGCACATTCAATTCACCGTGAGCATCTTTGCATACCGCGCAAATGTTAACTTTAGAGGTCCAGTGGTTCTTCTTCAGCACCGGTTTAGACATTGTAAGAAACGCGCAGCACCTAGACAAGGTGATCTCACCAACTGGTACAAGAAGCAGGCAGTATCGCGTTTCAGAAAGTACAAATAGGTGAATCAAGCTCAGCAAACTTTCCTTCTCTCCCGCAGAAACATGAGTGCTTGTGTCTGCACTGAGTGCAACACTGTTCCGAGTCCTCCACTGGCGGTGAGATATCAAGCCATTCCTGTCCGGCGAGCGACTTTCAGAAGCACCTCCATTAACAGCTGGATCTAATTTGCGGAGATTGTTTTCTTTCTTTCTCTCATCTTCGTCACATTTCCGCTGTTTTAATCCGCCTTTATCGAAGTCATCTTCAATCTGCCACAGTCCAACCTCGGGTCCGTGACGGTCGCTTATTAACTCCGACTCGAGTTCTCATTAAAAATAAAAATAAACCAAAACTAACTTTGAATAGTTTTTCTTTCCCAATTCCAGTGAGCGGACTCTTCCTCGGTGTATCCGGTGACTTTGGTGGCGACTTTTACGTCGTTCACGGCTCCTTTAAACAGGTACAACACTGGCGTTTGTTTTGCTGAATCTCATTCTCACCCCGCTCAGTGTGTGCCGCCGATAGTACGGTATACGCATGCGCACTTGTGTCTCTCCGATGGCAAGAGGGATATCCTGGTTTACACCTATCACAGGGTCCTAAAGTGCCTCCCAGTCGACCCCACTGAGCAATCATCACAGCTGAATAATGATTTCAAACTGGGATGAGTTCGGTCGCTTAATAGAATTTAAATTGAACCATTGATCTATTTTTCCCTCTTTTTCCCCTCATTGTCAACTGTTCATTTATAGAGCAAATGATGTGAGGGATTGTGCTGGCGGGAAATACTGCCTCCAAACAAGCTATAATGCACAGATCAGACAATGAACCAGCCATGATAACAGTGAAGATAGGCACTAAGATTCACATAAATAAAAAGCTGTCATTGTTTAGACATACTTGTGATAGTAAGCAACAACCTCAATCTACGTAACCTTTGATGGGCTCATTTTTAGCCATAGCTAGAAAGAGGGACTTTTTGTTGCAGAAAACCACCCATAGCCTTAAAACAATGATTTGACTTGGCTGGATGGAAAACAATGACTGGAGTCATTGTTGTCAAGAAATCCGTATTTCTGGTTATACTTGTGAGATAGTGGGCGGGGTCAGACTTTATCTATATAGCTTTATTGGATAGTGATAGTGGAGGATTGTAATAGTGATGATGGACAAGAAATGGGAGAGGACGTG
>OMLC01037082.1:11835-22053 GCA_900302585.1 Regalecus glesne
AAATTCCATTCAGATCAACTGCAGGGAACAGAAATAGGATAAAATAAGGTAAAATTATAATAAATTAAATGAATAGTATTAAAAACATTTAATAAAAAATTAGATATGAATATTTAACTCTAAACTTTTCTGCCAATGGGATGCTTTAGCAAATTTTTATGAAAAGAGGTGAATACTTTTTATAGCTACTGCCAAGTCCCTTCAGTAAATTCTTGTACTGGCTCTTTCCTCCCTGCCATCACAGCCCAGTTTCATTTCCAACTGTCCTTTTCTTGATTTATTAACACTTGTAAGTAGATGTTGGCGTGATACATACGATATCCTGCCAAATGGGCCAAAGGCAGTTTTAACATCTTCTGTGGTTATTTCTGGGCTGAGGTCTCCAACAAAGACATGAAAATGATCTGTGGAGAACACACAATTTGGACATTATTACCACTTGAAACATTCTGATGGTATGACGGTCATCTAAACCAGTGGTTCCCAAACTTCTCTTGACCATGGTACCCATAAATAATCTCCACCCCTTCAGTACAGAAAAATTGTTTGCAACACTTTATTATGTATGTATGATATGATAAAAGATCAATATGTCTTGACATCAGAGGTAAAAAAAATTAAGTTCATGAAATGTAAAAGACCTGGGATGGATCCAATGCACTGTTGGACTTACTGCTTGTGTCTTTTTTCTGGCTGGTCGGGGTCGTGGCCCAGTTCACTTTCACCTCCTGGGGAGTGGGGTAGAAAGAAAACAGGCCAGGTGGGGTATGTTTATATAGTTCAGAGTACAATACCACTACTGCCTTCCCTACTGCCGCTCGTCACAGTGACTGGACTCAAAAAAAGTAATGCTTCTTTCCGAGCAATCACAACATCTGTTTTGAAACTAAAACTACCAAGAAAAACTAGAAAGGGAAATAACTGAACTTCAGAATCAAGTTTATTTGATGAATCACAAGATGTCTTTTGTTCACAGTTGAGAATAAAAAGGGTTCATGATGGGCTATGATTTCTGGTATCAGTTACTCGGTGATGCAAGTTTAACTTTAAGAGATTTAGGGTCGTGTTAAATATATTGAGATGATTCACAATTAAGTGCTGTTTCCATTTTCTCGACTACGTCAGTTGCAAAGAGATGACTAAATGGGCCCAGGCCATTGTAATCATAAGCGGCAAAAATTTAGTAATGTCCAATGACTCGCATATCAACACTAATGTAATATTTTCACAAGGCACATCCCAAACTTCCGCCCAAAAACCCCACCCATCCCCACTCACCCTGTAGATACGATAGCTTACCTTACCCATTATTTTACGTCCATTCATGGCTGCCAGTGAGGCAGCAGCATGCCTGTGCTCATAGAACTCCACAAAGCAGTACGGATCATTTCCAGCCGTCTGTCAACAGCAAAAGAAGGTAGGTAAGACCATGAGGGGACTTCTTAGTGACTGGTAAATCCGTGGCCTTTAATTTTCTTTGATTGTTGTGGGGAAAAGATACAAGTGGCTGAAATAGGTTTTCCCAGGGGGTGGCACGCATCTCCCTTAGAGACAGCGTGAGGAATTTAGTAATCTATGAGTGATTCAAAAGTAGAGCCGGTGCTCCTTTACATAGAAAGGAGCCAATTGAGGTGGTTCTGCACCTAGATAGGATGCCACCTGGTCACTTCCCTTGTGAGATTTTCAGGCACGTCCAGCTGGGAGGAGGCCACGGAGTAGACTAAGGACCAGGTAGAGGGATTATATCTCCATACTGGGTACACTGTTGGAACTGGTACCTCCACGACCCAAATTGGGATAATAGTAACGATGGATAATGTATGGTTGTGAAACACCAATGACATTAAACAGCTACACTGAAGATTATTTAGACTCTGAATTTTGGCAAGTAACAAATAACTAGAGTAGCTACATACTGTTTCACATCAACAACAAAAAAGAATTGGTGTTTTTACTATGAAGTAAAGTTTCTTGAAGGGTTTTGATTAATTAAAACCGACCAAGGTTGGTTATTTGAGATCCACATTCTGAAGTGTCTTCTCTAAGGATTCCTAGATAAATACATGCCTGTTCACCTATGAAGGTGAAAGAAATATTTCTAACAGCACCTATTTTGCCAGTTCAACATAGACGACAAAGTAAAATCAACAAAGAATAGATCCAATATCAAGGAAGAAAAAAAGCTCACATCAACTATCATTTTACAGCTCTTGCAGGGCCCGATCTGTGTGAAGACCTGCAGGATGAGGGGCTCGGTGACATCCCTGGACAGGTTCCCCACATACCTGCAAACAAGGGAAGGAGGCTTAGTGAACAGGAAGTAGCGTGCAAACAAAGGCTAGTTAACCCGGCTAACTACAGTGGCCGACTTTGACAAGTACAACTTAAATACACATCGAATTAACACACGGAGATGATACTTATCCATAATTTGGAAATTAATATACGCCAAAACCGATTAACTCTTTTAATCGGGGTCAGTCTTTGCTATCTACCCCTCAGCGTTGACGTGGCTTGTCTTGACATCTAGCGTTAAGCCCTGTAACCCGCCGGTGAAGAGATGATTGAACACAGGCCTAGGCGCAAAACTATCCGACTAATTTAGCACAAAACCAAACGTTTTATTCGGAAATATCATTCCACAACTAACCGAAGAAGGTTAGAGAAGCTAATAAATCACGTGAGCTAACCTTACACGAAGTAAAACGGCGGTTTTATTTCAGCTAATTTTAGCTAGCATTAGCACGTATGCTTCATTTTCAGGCAGGTTACGTCTCCATCTATGTGCTGGAGAGAAACAGACATAATGGAACACGCGTTGTGTCGACGTGTTCTCGTCCTAATATTTTTAAAGCCCCTTTATCTCACTAGAATCAAAGCAAAATAACTTGAATAAATATCACCTTAAACAAAAAGTCCGCGGTTATTTAGGATAGCAATCTAAAAACATGGCTAGCTCGACAGGGAGCTGTATATCTAAGGAAACTCTTCCTCGTTGCGTTCCCGGACTTAGACGGCACCGGTGGATACTTACAGGGTTTTGGGTTGATCGTCGTCCATCATCATGGTTGAGTGGTCGTGTCCTGAGAATATTGTTAATCCGTTGACATACAAATAGTCTTGGTTAAACTCGGACGGCTACGAATTCTGTGTGATATCTACAATTTAATCATCAATCGGTGCCCGGGATATACTCACACACCGCAGACAGCCTCACAGTCTGATGCAAACAATGGGAAGTTGAAGATGGCGGAGCAGCAGCGTCAGCAGCGTAACCTGCGCGCAGAAATGAACCCAGCAAGCGAGGCGCAGAGATCTGCCGCCAGATATACGACCCAGTGAACCAATCTACTGTTGTCTTAATCTATAATTATACACATTTAATAAAAGATGATATTAAATTGGCATTTTTATCAAACATTCGTCCTGGCCCTACATTTACAATAAAGCGCATGACAACTGTGCACATCTGGAAAATGCACGTGACTCAAAATTAACCCACCGCTTGACGAAGATTTAATTCCGTTTTTGCCGTTCTGACAAAAGTTCAGCTGCACCCGAAAGTCCAATTCGCTGTAATGCATCAAAGAGAGGAACAATACGGAGCAATATTAAGAATCTATGGAAAAAGCAGTGCGCCGCCCGGGAATCGAACCCGGGTCGCAAGAATGGGAATCTTGCATGATACCACTACACCAGCGGCGCCTCTTGTTCCAACACCTACAAAAAGTGTATACAAACAAGCACAAAATAAAATTATCTTTTTATTTGTAGTGATGAGGGTGTATAAATAAAATTGACCTGACTTTTGCGAAATAGCTTCCACCATATTTCAAGTCAGATCAGTCGAATCCTATTTTATTCAAACTTTAATCAAAGCCTGTATAGACATTTGTTCCTGTGTTTCCAGAAACAAGAGGAGCATATTGTGTCATGTTGCGTAGGCTGAGTTAAAACCATTATAATGATGCATAAAATTCCTCAACACAGCATGAAAACTGAGAACATCACAAACTTGCATTTGTTCATCATGGAAGCTTAAGCAAGATTTTGAATCCATCATTATACGTTATATGGAGATTTTTCACTTATGGTTTTACTGTAACTGCACCACAAGTAGACTAAGTTAATTTGCATAAACTTATGATTTTATTTTCTTGCTTGTTGTGTACACAAATAAGAATATTCATAATATATGTACATATATAATAGTTATCTATCCATCCGTATATATAATATCTATGAGAATGTTTATGTTCATAACCATTTTATTATTATTTAAGATCTCATATATCTTCAATAGCTTATCTCTAATCAATTAAAAATCCATCAAATCAAACAATATCAGCACTCTCAAGTTAGATTACCAGTTACTTCTATTTAAAAGTAACTAGCAACTAGCTACTTTAGAATATAGAATAGAATCCTTTGATAGAAAGTGTGCACACGAATGAACATTTAGAATGTAAATACACCAGATTTAGCCAGGCTAATTTTCATCTGTTGTCCACAGCAAATAGGAGTTCAGTGTCTTGCTCAAGGACACTTTGATATGCTTTCTGAAGGAACAGGGGATCAAACCACCAATCTTCCAATTACGAGATAACTGGTACAGCTGCTCACTGCTCTCATACAATAGGATGAGTTAAATGCGGAATAATACATGGTAAATGGCAAATGGACTTGTTCTTATATAGCTCTTTTCTAGTCTAATGAACACTCAAAGCGCTTTACAATGAATGGCTCACATGTACAAAGACAGATTTCATTGCAACCTACACTGACAAAATAGACTTGCTTTCATTTTCCTCTACCTCCTGAGCTATGATGTACCCAGGACCTTGATGCACGCTCAATAATCCGGGTAAGGGAATCACAAAAATGGTGAATCAGTTCAACTGGATCAGAAGTTTATTCAGAAACATTTCTTCACTCAAACATGTGACACTTTGAGTCTGGGCTGACTGCAAGCATCCCCACCCTGTACCCACCCTGTACCCAGGACCATGTGTGGGGCCGCGGTAGCTCAGCGGCACAGCCTACGCCTCCAGGTCAGGTGTAGCGGGTTAGATCAAGAATGACGCCCCAAGCTCCATCTAAGTCTGTGTCCACCCCAACAGTGTGAGGACTATTTGTGACATGTCAAAATGGACCTGGGCCTGGATAGTATGACACTCTGTGTTGAGTAATGCATTACTGATTTAACTACTTACACATTACTTTCATCAGCAAACAGGCAGAAGTGTGGCTAGGCATTATTTAAGGAGGGCCGACTTCTGGTGACCTCATGACAGAGTAACTGCCACAAAACGAAGCTCCATCTGACGAGAGATTTAGATGACAACTTCTTATGCACTCAGCGGTTGAAGGTTAAAACATCTCCACAAAATAATTTCCTCCAGTAGGTAGATCAAAAACTTGGCCAGCCGTGATCATCAGAAAGAGAATGATGAGGGACGGTAGTCTTTAGCCCGGCTGTTAGTTATGCTAAAGTTAGCAACCCAGATCCGAAATGCTAGCTGAGCTCAAAAAGCTCAAAAGAGAAAACCAAGATGGATACAGTCAGACCAAGACACCTCTGGAAAGACTGGAAATGTCTACGGTGGGATTAATTGAGCAAATTGTGAAACACAAAGAGGGGATTTGTACCCCTGAAGCTGGAGGGATAAGGTATGGGAGGGCGCTCCGCTATTTGCCACACCGTAAGGTGAATCTTTCAGCGAGGTGTGGTAACCCCCATAACAGGTAATGGCACAATAATGTAAGAATTGATCAAATACCAGAAAACAGTGATGGTGAAGATACATCCAGCCTCAACCGGAACCAACACAGTACTGGCAGTTTCAGCAAGTACTAACAGAGATCGAGTACAGCTAGCTACAGCACTGAGTGTCAAGTGTGACTGTGAGTCATTGGTAAATGGTTTACGTGGCTCACGGATTAAGTAGGAGTGCCCTCTAGCAGAATTTTGCTGTGTGCCTCAGGGGGGTCAAGACCAGTTCTGCACCCACCCATGCATTCATGATATCCAAGCTTGATTACTGCAACAGCCTCCTTTACAGTAGCAGCATCCGGTAAGGACCTCACATCTCCCCCTGTCTTCCAAGACCTCCACTGGCTCCCAATATAACCCAGGGTGAACTTGAAAATATTTTCCCAGCTAATCTACATTGATTTCATCACATCATCATCAAATTTGATTTGTTGCATTTCCACATAAAATATGCTGAGATTCAAGAGTAGAGAACTTTATTGTCATTGTTCAAGCACAACAGAATTTGAGATACTTCATATTGTTTGACGAAGGCTAATGTCTCCATTAACATCCCCCTATTCATAGTTGTAACATGATTCAACTTATCAATCACGACAAAGTGCTTTAAGAGGTCACGAGACTAGAAGAGCCTGTGTAAAAATGACTTCATTCACCATCCACCATTTACAACAACACCAAGAACGATATGCTCATCCAGAGTCTACAGAATATAGCATAGATTGTGTAAAGTCAGAGCACATTGACATCATCACAGGAGAATAGACAGGCCTCCAGAGAAACATCACACAGAACAACAACCTAGGATGACGGGTGACAGCCCATCACTTTTACAGACTACAGTATCCAAAAGAATGACCTTGGTATCTCAGGGGAATTAATCTGGTTTCTCTGTCACATGGCCTCCCTAGACCCCCCACCCCAGACTTAACGCTTCATTTGTCTGCTTTCTCATCCTCTAAGTGTCTTCACAATCCGGTTTAGGTTTCAGGAACGTGATGCTCTTTTTGCAGGGATCTACTGAAGTCGGGTAACTGTCGACTGGGGTCTTCTCCAGCTCTTTTGGTTCCTCCTCGTTCAACTGCTGCTTCTTGATATGAACATCGGGCAGGGTGAACATGTCTTTCCTGCAAGATACCAAAGCAGGATTTGGTGAAAATTACTGACATCTCAGACTGCGTTTGAATATGAAGCCAGTCTAGTGATTATTATCATGAAAGGAAGCACCTCAAATAAAAACAACAGTCAGCAGAAAAAAATGTAGTTTTGAAGACTCCTGTCTAGTATTAGCTACTCGCCAGTACCCCACCACTTTTTAAGAACAACATTAATATCTCTGTTTCGAAAACAAGAAGTAGAGGTGAGGAAGGTGGATGAGTCTGAATACTTGGGGTCAGCTGTTCAAAGTAACTGGAAGTGCAAAAGAGAGGTGAAGAAAAGAGGGCGGGCAGGGTGGAGTGGGTGAAGAAGAGTTTCAGTGGTGATTTGTGAAAGAAGGGTACCAGCAAGAGGGAAGGGGAAGGTTTACAAGATGGTAGTGGGTCCAGCTAGCAGTAGCACTGACAAAAAGACAGGAGATGGCAGAGGTGAAGATGCTAAGATTTACATTGGGTGAGACGAAGAAGGACAGGATTAGGAACCAGTATATCAGAGGAACAGCTCAGGGTGGAGGGTTTGGAGACAAAGCCAGAGAGACCAGACTGAGATGGTCTGGACATGTGTGGAGGAGAGATGCTGGTATACTGGGAGAAGGATGCTGAATATGGAGCTGCCAGGCAAGAGGAGAAGAGGAAGACCAAAGAGGAGGTTTATGATGTGGTGAGGGAGGACATGCAGGTGGCTGGTGAGACAGAGGAAGATGTAGAGGACAGGAAGAGATGATGGAGATGATGATCTGCTGTGGTGCCCCTTAACAAGAGCACGTGAAACTAGCAGTAGCTCTCCTCTGGTTTCTTCATCTTCATAGCAGACATCAACATGTTGTCTCTCAAGGTTCAGAGTCTACTTAATGATTAATTTAATATATGGACTTTGGATTGACACTGAAGCCTCCTTTAAGCCCCACATTGATTTTATCATGAAAAAAGAATATATGATATTCTGAATTCCCATTATTGCTCAATTAATTGTTTTATATTTCAATTCAGAAAATGAATGATTTCTCAATTGATAAAACCTATTATTATTTTAGCAATGTTGATCAGAACACCTGTAACACACATCTAAGACCCCTCTATGTTGTGCATAATTCTCTATGTAGATTTCTTTTGAGGTGCTCATATAGAATTCACCACTGTTTCATGAATTAATCACTAAATTGGTTGCAGCTTAATAGGATTCAATTCATCTTCAAGTGTGTTTAGTTTAATTTTTCTTCCCATCTGAAACAGTATTTTGGTACATGTAGATCTTCATATCTACTCAGACACAGGCTTTATTTCTTTTTAGGCCTCCAGAATTTCAAAGCAGTTGAATCTAGATCAATCCAATACAAAGATTCTTCTGACTAGAATGCTCCTCCTCTTTTTTTGAGATCATTTACCCATCAAGTTATTTCTTTCTGCTGCTTCAGAACATCTTTATGTTCTCATCTTAAAACAGCCTGTTTATGTTTATATGAATGCACCGGAAGTCAAACCGTTTCAATTATCCTTCATGTTGATGTAATTCCGTGTTTTTCGACCTTTTTTGAGCCAATGCACACTTTAAATTTACATTAAAAAATCCGGAGTCACCCCATCAACCATAAGTGTTACAAAATGACACATTTAGAATGAAAATTTAGCTTTAGCCTCAATTTATTCATACTCTGTGTGAAACCTTTTTGATTTGGCTACGAGTTCAGCTGCGAAGTAGCTACCTCTGAGAGCTCTCACAGAAACGTCGTAGATTTTCTCAATAACGTTGCCTGTTCCTCCGTGTTTTTTCGCAGGCGAACAAAATAGTCCGTGTTCATGCTTTAAAGTGACGGTGTTTCGTTTGGAGATGGCGTTTAAGCTGGTTTGGTTCCATGGCACTGTTGCTAAGCTTTTCCCCACACACCAAGCATAACGGAGTCGGTGCAGTAGGATCTCCGGTGAAAGTAAATCCCAACAAAACATAACTTTCGCTGTATTGTCTTGAACTCACCATTTTTGCCGTCTTTTTTACCACCACTTATATTACGCTCTTTATCTGGGTGAGAATTTCGCGCAGGACCCACTTCGGAGTCTTCATTTTTCCTTTTCCTATATTTATCCATCGCTGTTGTAGGTTTACGTCAAGTCACAGACACCTCTTCCGCGTATCACTAATTCTATTGTCTTAAATTAACAAGGTCATTGTCGCTTTACTGCCACCTAGTGGGTGGGTAGCGTAGGTCAGTACAGGGAAGAGTATTTACCGTAATTACTGTGCCAGTCACTACATTGCAGGCACAGATATACAACCATGGCAAAATTATTTGCAGTAACTAAATATGTTTTTGTACTAATGAAGTAAAATTGGATAATTTCCCATGGCACACCTGACGATCTCTCACAGCACACTAGTGTGCTACAGCACAGCGGTTGAAAATCACGGATGTAATTGATCTATGATATGGATCACTGTATCCCATGTTTCTCATTCTGAGGAATGGGAGTGTGGGAGGGACAGGGTGAGCAAGAAGTCTCTATCTGTGTATTTGCAGTGTATTTTAGTTATGCAATGCTGCTTTTATTTTTATATTTTTTTTATAATTTTGTACTTGTCTATAGGATCCCCTTGAAAATTAGATGCTACAGACAGGGCTACTCTTCAATAATTTCAATTCAAAACACAAACCCCCACAAACCCATGAAAACCAACACAAACCCATACAAACTCACACAGACCAGTGAAACCACACATAAACCCATGCAATCCCAGTGACAAACATAAACGTCTGTAGCCTATTCAAACTCATCTAAGCTGCACACCGAGTTGGGGTTGACCCATGACCCTCCCCACTCCCCTGTCTGCTGACCTCTGGAGTAAACCCTCCATAGAATCAAGTTGTACTAAAAGGACTCACCGCCCAGGGTTTGTCGCTCAGGTTGTAGATAGACTCAAGTGAGTTAACAGAGGGGATGCCAGCGTACTGCAGCCCGATGATCAGGTTCCTGAAGTCCTCATTCTGTGCCATGCTGAACGCGTGTTGCCGCACCAAGACAAAGTCTGGCCTGAAGGACCTGGGGCCACCCAAAAGGAGACATTCAATGGACAAATTAGATGGATTAGATACGTGGGGAATTTTTCTTTCTACTGCTCTGCTTGAGTAGAATTAGTCATCAAGTTTTCCACATGGAAAGACTGATGACGAGCCAGACTAGAATGCTCTCTGTACACTGTGTGTGTGTGTGTGTGTGTGTGTGTGTGTGTGTGTGTGTGTGTGTGTGTGTGTGTGTGTGTGTGTGTGTGTGTGTGTGTGTGTGCGTGTGTGTGTG
>OMLC01037084.1:0-10244 GCA_900302585.1 Regalecus glesne
TCGATGACCTCCACTGGGGGGTGGGGGGCGTTCATCAGATAGTGGGGGCCTCCCTCCAGGAGCTTGAGGCAATGCAGGCCGACAGATATTCAGGGGTGGGGTAGGTGGAAGAGAAGATCCCGTTCTCGACCCGGCTGAAAAACCTGCCACTGGAGGAGGTGGAAGAGAGGATCCCATTCGCAAACCAGCTGAGGAACCTACTGGTGGGGGAGGTAGGGGTCCATGCCTTCCTGGTGGAAGGCTGGGAGGAGTTGGTCCTGGAGCTGAGCCCAGTCTGGGACCTCCAGGGACTGGTGGAGGGGGGCCTCCACGGGACTGGAAGCCCTGGTTTGGTCTGGGGCTACTGGGTATAGGAGGTGGAGCCCCTGGGATGTCCGTTTTGGATAAGGATGTGGGGCGCCCCCTGGGGAGATCAGGGGCACTGCTACGAGGACCAGGCAGAGTACCTGGCAATTTAGGAGGGAGAGCGGAGATTCCCCCACCACCCGCACCTCCACCACCAAAGTGTCTGGGGCCAGCACTTTGACCCCCTCCAGGGAGCATAGGGGCACGGTTTGATCCGGAGTCTGGAGTCAAGTGCAAAGATTTAGACAGCTTTAGCGTCAGATCAGCCACAAGATATTATTTTCACATGACAAGTGTAGAAATGACATTTGTCAGACCTTTACATCCTACACATTAGCCTTAAAGTATTTTTCCTGATTTTTATCTCTTGTTGATAGGGGAGAAATCCTGGAAAAGGGGGACCCAATCAACAAACACACATTCACACAGATCACGTGAAGTCCAAACAGAAAAGCAAGAGCCAAACCTGGGACCATCTGACATGAAACAATGCTAAACATTCAAACACAGAGTAACCTACTACCCATTAAGAACTGCTGTTTAACCCCCCCGACAATATTTTTTTCAATAAGTGGCTTTCAATCTGGTCGTCAAGCATCCACAGTATTGCTGGTTTTATATTTTAATGGGTAGAAATTGCATTCACTAGTCTTTGCTGCATTCAGGCACTCCTTCTCAAGTTGAAAGTGTGTCACATGATCATCTGGTATTCATGAGATGATTGTGTTGGAATTTACCTCAGATCCCTTCAGTAGTGACAAAGGAGGCATTTGGAATTAATGGTAAGGCAATATTTCTTGTCTACATGAGTTATTATGGTATCAGTGACTGCCAGTTCAGTACTCATTGTAGCTGTTTTCTGGCAAGCCAATAAGAAGGACATTTTACATTCCTTTTCCATATGTCCCCATGGCCGTTAAGTCACAACTCATGCACTCGGGTATCACTGCAGCAGTGATACCCTAACCCTAACCTTAACCCAAAACCTTTGATTATATGGCTGGATTACCTTACAATGAATGAACATCATTAACTTGCTTGAAAATCCTGATTTAAACCCATTAACAAAGCACAGGATTTTTATATTTTTCATTAGCTGTTTACCATTGGAGTCTCTGCATCCTGTTGACCTCAACTTTGGCATGCCGGACTGAAACAGGCCTCCTAAACCAGCAGGGGCCCCTCCACCAAAACCACCTCCACTGCCGCCACCACCACCAGCTCCTCCTCTCCCACCCCCACCGCTACCTTTAGGCTCTGTGGAACATTAGAAAAAATAAAATTAATTCATCGATTTGCTCATATGTACAGGTTTTCCTACTCAAGTCATCTATTGTAGATATCGTTCGCCTCTTACTTACATTTATTTTGATTTTTTTGAGGGTATACTGTAGTGGTTTAGTGTTTCCTAACAGAGATTTCACCAATGATGTGCTACCTGTTGTTAGGCCTGTGTGGAGAGCTACGTAAAACAAACCAGTGCTGTCATTAGCATGAGTTATTTATGAGCTATTTACTTTCTAAAGTAAATAGTCATTTACTTATTAGTTCCCTGAGAACCAACAACACCTATGTCTGAGTAGATGTGTGGTTGTTTTCTTCCTGAAAGAAACACATTGCACTCAACTACAAAATGTATAAGACAATGCTGTCTCGTGCGTCTGAAAATCTATATCTCTAACAGAGGACTACAAGCAAATGGCAGATTCAATAACTTCAGGTCAAGATCCATTTTTTCAAGTCATGAGAAGTCCCCACATTGTTAAGGTGGACAAAAACATAGATGGAGTGTTGGGGATTGAACCTTCAATGCTTGACTTGAGGCGCTCACTCTACCACTAAGCTATGATGGCCCCTGGCAGATCTAATAAAACAAGGATTGTAATTAATAACTGTGGCCCCTGTGTTTAGTAAGATAAGTCAAATTTGCTTTAAAAACGTATTCAATGTGGTCGTGTATTTTGTAAGGTAAATAATGTTTCTGCTGATAAGCAAAATCTAATAAAGTAGTAAGCCACACATTGTTAATAGGACTTTTTAAAAAGGACTTTAATAGGATGTATCTTATACAAGTAGAAAAATGCAGGTCATTTCCCAAGGATGACATGAAATTAACCATCTGCCTTTGAGCATTTTCAACTTACTGTCCAGAACGGGTCCACTACGGTCGCTGGTAACAGTCTTCTTTAGCCTGGTACCTTTATGGATGTCAGTCAGGAGGGCACTCCTGCCATGGTGCTCTGATCGGCTCAGAGTTGGCTTCTCTGTGTTGGCCTGGAAATAAGAAAGATAGAAGAAAAATCACTTACAGAAGGAATGACACTGAAGTTCTATTGTAAAAATATAAATTGATATAAATTGTCAAAGTATAATAAAAAGATGAATGTAAAGTGGCTCAATACACAGAATGATCAACTTTTTAGTGCTACTCCCACTTTCTTTGGACAAGAACCCAACAGGTAAAACTAGCTGTAACCTATGATCACCGAGTGATTTCAGCTGCTAAATCTCAACTTCATTGAGAAATGGTGAGTGAGGACCAGGTTAAGGACAGTTCTTTAGGCATTTTATCTAGAGATCTATGGTATAAAAGGCCAAACCATCAGGAAGCTGAGCCTATTGATTCTATTGATTGTCCAGTTGAACAAAAAGGAAAGCGAAGGAAAGCCATTTAATTCAGTCATTGTGTTCTTACAATGAAATTCATCCTCTGCATTTAACCCATCCTATTGTATAGGAGCAGTGGGCAACTGCAGGGCCTGGGGAACAAACACTTAACAGTTGGTGGATCCTGAAATAGAATATTGAGGAAAGAAGGCAGGAGCATCCAGTCTGAACAGTCGATCTGTGAGATTGTTAATTAATAATCTTGATCATTACATTGATTCTGTTATTCCCCCAACAATCTGGCTGTGGCCAATAGGGATGCAGTTTTGAATCAGAATGATTAAACGGTTGTAATGTATACCTGAGCTCTTATTCAAGAGATATGATCTTGAAATTGACATTGCAAACCCATATGAAATAACATATATATACACACGCACACCTCATTTCTCCCTACAATCTGGAACAGGTATACAGATACTGTAGGTATCCCTTCAAAATTCATAGCAACATACCCCATATCTACAAATCAATTGTAAACGACTTTTCCATCCATCCATCCATTATCTACACCAGTTCAGTCCAGTTAAACGCAGTCTTTCCCACCAGCCATTGGACAAAAAGGCAGTGAGTCACAAACCGTTTACACCTACGGGCAATTTCAGCAGTTACAGTTAAATGTATTTTGCCGCTGTGAGGAAACCTTCACCAACACTGATAGAACATGGCAACTCCACGCTATGCTAACCCTAGCAGTGGTTCTCAGGGACTCCCTGTGCGGCTGGTTGTGTGTTCCAACAGGCAGCTAACCACACTCACCTGTTGTGATTAGATGGCTGGAATACCCGACACACCAGGTGAACGTGTTTAGTTACCTGGTGGAGCAGAAAACCAGCGGTTCAGGGACTCCTTGAAGGTCAGGTTTGAGAACCAATGGAGCCACTTGCTGTGACGCAGCAATCCAAACTAACTAACTAACTCTGCTACTGTGACATTCTGGCTTCACATGCATCTGATCTCATTTTGAGTCCAATACGCGTAACCAAGCGAGTAAATGCGTCTATTACTCAGTTTCACCACAGGGTGTCGCTACTAAACTGAGGTCACTGGAACACGGAAGTGCATCTGAACACAAACATTCACTTTGGATCTCACATGGTCGGACCTCACATCTGAACTATCAACCTTTTGAGGAACAAAGAGAGTGCAAATGGGCCTCTCCATAAACATCCCTAAGTTAGCATTGTCTAAGGCATGGCTGCCAATAACTACAATGAACAAACCAAGACAAACGCCGAGACGGGGGGGATAAAGGTCTAGAAGACGGTTATCCCCACATATCACCGTGTGTTTTCTACATGTCAGAGGGACGTGTGGGGAGGTGGGGTGGAGTTACTCACCAAAGCTAAGGTGGGAGGAGGGGGAGGAGGAGGAGGAGGAGGCGGAGCTGGCATCTTCTCTCCTCTTCAGTCTCTCTGCACTGGACGTTGCACCCTAGAGGAGGGATGAGACAAATATAATAAACAGTGATCAGCATTGATGACTCCTAAAACCCAAGAACCTGAGGGAGGTTTAAGGGGTTTTAGTTGGTCCTAAATTGCATCATTATTCACCAGAAAATAAAGCACAATGAGGGAATATCAGACCCTTCTAATCAGAGGTTGGACTATCAGTGCTGCTTTTTACCCCCAAATAAACCATTATGGGGTAGGCTTGGATTTTTTTTAGAGAAGCAAACCTTTTGGCTTGAGTACAGAAACCCCCCCTGTGCCACCTATAATAGTGTTACCTATTAATGTACTAACCTAGGTACAGTCAGAGATATTAATATCTCAACAAAGTAAAAGTGCCAAAAATGAGGTGAGAGAGAGAGAGAGAGAGAGAGAGAGAGAGATGTTGTGTGCTTGTTTTAAGTGTGCTGAAAGCCCTGTCAATGTAGCCCCAGATGTAGTCCCAATGTAACTTGTGTATTTGGGAGCTGTAGATCGTCTCGGGTATTCTCTTACAGACATTTCTCTATTGGGGCCTCTTACTTCCTGTAAGGTGCAGATTAAAAGGAAGTCACCACAGGGCTCCAGCACCACAGCCATCCGGTTGCAGGGATGGTGATACCTCCTCATTTTACCAACCTCTCTCTTATCTCTTTCTCTGTTCATTCATCCTCTCCCTCTGCCCCCCCCAGTACTCTTAGAGCCTATCGCTTCTCTTTGCACAGCCAATTTATACTGGCTTCACTATCCTGAGCTCTTCACCCCCATCACTCCCTCAGCTTCTCTTGACCACCGCCACTCCTGTCTTCTCATGACATCCTCAAGCCATCTTTCAGTCTGCCCTTCCAGTCCATTTCTCTCACGATCAGATTCCACCACTTGCTCTATTGCATTCATCTCAGCGGATACATAAAGCATTTAGGTTACGTAAACTCAATCCAGTGGCTGACCTCTAAGGAAAACCCTGCCATCCAAGGTATGTCTAGTGAGGTGAACTAAGCCCGATACAGCATTTCCTCAGTGCCCCCTGACCTTGCGTGCCACACAAACACTGTCTGACTCGTACAGGCCTTGGAGTTTGACTCCGAACCAGCCTTGAAAATGTCCTCATGAATTCAGCTGGAGCTCAGGAGGAATCACTTTATCTTCCAAAATATGTCTGAAAGGTGCAAAACTGATAAGTCTCTAATCATCTAGGGGGAGTCTGTTTAAAATAGTCGCAAGCAGTGATTCTGGGGTTCAAGCCAACCCAGACCATTAAAGTTGGAGGCTTTAACAACTTAATGAATAGCTACCAAGTATAGGGATGTTTGGATAAGCTGTCATTGATTTATGACAAAATTGGGGCCAACCCATCTACGTGCTTGGAACTAACGGTGCCCCCTATTGAGTAATTTTAAAATGTGGTTAAATATAGTTATGAAACATATCCTGCAAATTTTGTAATGATGGGACAATTTCTGATTGAACTTCATTGGTCAATATCTAGAAAAGAATATATACATATACATATACACACACACCTTTGTGATATCAACAAGTATTATGCGACCTTTGATAAGCGTGGTCTAGTAAGGATCCACAGAAAAGTTCAGAGGGACAGTTTAGTTTAGGAAGACAAGTCAAAAATGTGTTTTTCTAAAAATGAAAATAAAAATGGCAGAAAAGCTTGTTAGGCAGACTTCAATGGCTCTTAATGAATATGTATAATGTGGGGATAGATGGATGTCTGTACCAAATTTTGTTTAAGTCATATTTACAGTGTAAGCATTATAAGTTTTCAAAGTTTAACTTTAATCATAGCGCTCCCATCAGACAATTTGGGTCATAATTCTTGGGCAGCACTTGCACACAACTTACAATCAATGGGCAAAAAATGTCTCTAACATTTACCACCTCATGGGAATTTATACAAACATTTCTGAAGAGGAAAAACAACAGACCGGCATAAAAATAGCGTAGCCGCCCTTCAGACATGAGCCTCCGATAACAATAATATGTGATGTATTTTAACAAAGTCCTAACCCTGGACAAGACAAGCATTGGCTAAATATGGACATAACACAATTACAGCAGATAAAAAAAGCACAGGAGCCTTCCAAAAGCGTCAAAAGTGCTAAGTGGAAATATTTCAGAACTCCAACTTCAAAAGCTTGACATTGGAATGAATAATCTAGTTTTGATGTCTCACAAATCCCCTTGACTGTTACGCAAATTCTAGACGACCTGAACCTAAATGCCTTCCATTACAGGAGAAGTTCAAACCAGGGCTTTTCCAGGTACATAATGATGACTAGTTTCTTTTGGATTTCTGAAACGGGGTTCATGTTTTAAATCATTCGAGGCCTCTTGAATGAGCACGTCTTTTCAAAAGCGTGACACCAGTCAGTGGTGTTTACCATTATAAACACCACCGCCACCCAATGAGTCTGGAAATGACTCAAAATCTTTCCCTTGACCCACTTGAGAAGTATTTTGCTGGTCATAGAATTACTTTCTGAACACTTGGGTGCCGTTTATCAGTCCAGTGCAGTATGGCACGGGGCTGCTGCAGTGCATGTTGATGCATAAAGTACCACTAATGCTACTCTTTATGATACGTGGTGCATTAAGTACCATAAGGCTTTCCTCCTGCAATAACTTCAGCTGCAGATGGGGGTGAAATGTGTCTTTAGCCAATAAGATTGCTTGACTGAAGATACCCACTGTGTTAAGACCATGTAACACTGAGGAAAGGAGAGCCACTTTATCTGGTCATTGTATTCCTACAATGAAATCTGTCCTCTGGATTTAACCCATCCTATTATAAAGGAGCAGCTGTAGCACCCATGGAGCAGTTAAGGGTTCATTGTCTTGCTCAAGGAGACTTCAACATGCTTTTTAAGTAGCCAGGGATTGAACCAGCGACCTTCTGATTACTAGACAACCCGCTCTACCTCCTGAGCTTTGCTGCCCCACAGTTACAAAGCTATAAGTGATGATTACAAAGAGGAGGTTAAAATGTTCAGTTTCATCTATGTGGGATTCACTGGAGCCATAGTGTAGATCCATCACAGGGCAATTAGAGACTCTTACAAAACCATTGTTAACATAAGCAGACAGCTTAATAATAGGAATATTCTTATTAATACAGCTTGGATTGCTGTATGTAGCATCTTCCTCCTTTTTTATTGGCAGTCCAAACTTGGCCTCTTCCGACTAGCACTTATGACAGTCAATAGTCTTGATTTGTCTGGCTTTTCGATTTGGCTGTTCACGACTACACGTCCTCATCATTTATGACAGCTCTGGCTCCACATCACCCTCAGTCTGCACACTGGCTGTCTGAGAGACTGGTGTGTCGGGGTCCATCTGCTGCGTGTTGGAGAGCCCAAGGATTCTTTCCCATCACTCAGATGCTGCTGCATGGGACACTGCTGCTCTGTGGTGATGTCTGGGGAGGAAGCTTGGCGTGCTTCTGCATGCAGTGCTATCCCAGTGCTCATTTTTACTATTGCTTGAGATAAGTCAAGTCAATGGTGGATTTTTTTAAGGTGTTTTAAAAAAAAAAATCTGATTCATTTTATTCATTTAAATAGGGAGAGGGCGTATTAATGGATATTTAGAGTCACATGGAAATATGACCGTTTTGGACACCAAGCTAATTTTGATCTGTTGTCCTTTTGCAAAATAAAAACAGCACATACTACCTAAAACTATATATATATGATAACTTATACTACCTAGTGCTTACTACCGAAAAGTCACATCAATGGTATTTTTGTAGCCCATTATCACAATATAATCTTTAGCCTCAGTGGACTTTACATTAACACAAGATCCTCTCCTTAAACCTTCAAATCAGATAAGGAACAACTCCCTTAAAAACCCCTTTAACAGGGAGAAAAATAGGAAGAAACCTCAGGGAGAAACCTTGGGTCTCTAATCCAGGTCTGTCCATCCTGGAAGAGGAACCCCTCCTCTCTACTCTTCCTGAGCCCCCGTATTTTCCATGATCAGGTTTTTTATGTGTGTGTGGAGTCTCTCCTCATTTGAGTCGAGGGTCTCAGGATAGTGATTAGGGGCAGTACAAATAAACCATGCCTTGAGCACAGGGCTAGATGAGATGGGTTGGGGAAGCATGGGAGGATCGGCGCGGAGAGTTGGGGAAAGAGCTGGAGGAGAATGATGGGCTCAGGGTATGGGGCAGGGGGAGAAGAATAATGGATGGACCCTTGCTCACGGGGATGAAGCTGAGGGAGAAGGATGGGATACAGAGAGAAGACTGGGGTGTGCTAGAAAAGAGCTGGATGACAAGGGTGGTAGCCTAGCAACAGAGCTTGGACCACTTGGCCTGGAGAAAAATTACAGAGATGGAGCTGGAAGAGATGCTCTGAGCTGGCTGGGCCCATGTTGGTGGGATAGCCATTTGTGTCTGAACGTGGCTTTTCCGACACAAATGGCTCTTCCGGTTTCACCGTTTGAAACATCCTCTATTTAGTTTCTGTCCAGATTCATATTCTCACATTGACTCATTCCCTGAGGTAGTGATGGAATCACGCTGACATGATACAACCACAGATACATGAGCCTGCAGATGAAACACCAGACCGTAGGGGGGATTACAGAGGGCTGCAGACATACGGTGTGTGTACTTCAAGGAAGGCCTAAAGCCTCTTGTTCCAGACTGCTGGTGGTCTACCCATTTACACCACTGTAACATGTGAAGGGACATTCACTCTGGGCTATGATGTTCACTGTCCAAGATGGCTGTCTGTTGTAAGCTGTTTCTTCTCCGTGTGTCTGCTAAATGGAGAAAATGTAAGTGTAAGATGAGTAATCCTGATGTCCAACATGTGAAAAGTATGGAGCTCTGGTGAAGAGCACCATGTCAGCTATACATGGACACCTGGTCATGTTTTAAAATGGGGAGAACACTTGGAAAGATACATATCCAGTGGCTGAGGGGCCTCTTTGGTCTTCCTCTTCTCCTCTAGCCTGGCAGCTCCATATTCAGCATCCTTCTCCCAGTATACCAGCATCTCTCCTCCACACATGTCCAGACCATCTCAGTCTGGTCTCTCTGGCTTTGTCTCCAAACCCTCCAACCTGAGCCATGCCTCTGATGTACTCTGTACTAATTCTAACCTTCTTCATCACTCCCAATGCAAATCTCAGCATGTTCAACTCCTCCACCTCCAGTTCCACCTCCTGTCTTATTGTCAGTGCTACGGTCTCCACACCAGACAACATAGCTGGTCTCACCACCATCTCATAAGCCTTATCTTTCTGTCTTGCTGGTACCCTTCGATCACAAATCACCCCCGACACATCCTCAGCATTCTGATGTCTCCCCTCTCCTCCATATGGTCACCCATGTCCATTTGTCTTTCTCCTGGAGTCAGATTCTGACAGACAGCTCATAGTACACACAACAGAGGTCAGCCTGGGTAAACCCCTAATAAAACAACCCTGTGCTAGATGGTCTCATCTGTGGGGTTTTGTGGGGATCTAGGAATTTGAAAATGAGGTTGAGGAACGCAAAAAGGGTTAAACTTCACTCAGTGGACAGAGTTCTGTTTCTCAAAACTCAAACACACTGTCAACTGTCTTTCTGTGATGGCAAGATCTTCTCCCTCACCAATATATGTCAAGTACGGCTTCCACAAAGGCTCCTTTCACAGCCACACACATAAAGATTAAAATGGAGGGAGAGAGAGAGAGAGAGAGAGAGAGGAGTCATGGCTTTTGACCATCTAGGATTCTGGGATGCGGACACACACATAGATGGAGGCAAAGCATAGGCGTACACAGACACACACA
>OMLC01037085.1:0-11047 GCA_900302585.1 Regalecus glesne
TCTACAATGGAGTGTCTTCTGCATTTAACTTGTCCAACTGTATAAGAGCAATGAGCAGCTACAGTGCCCGGGAAGCAGTTAAGGGTTCAGCATCTTGCTCAAGGACACTTCAACATGCTCCCTGAAGGAGCTGGGGATCAAACCAGCGACCTTCCAGTTACCTAGACAACACACTCTACCTCCTGCTGTGGTTGTTGTTACCGCTGTAGTTATGCTAGTGTTGTTGTTGCTGCTGTGTTGTTATTCTATGTGCAGTACACTGAAACCCACAGAACTGGAGTTAAATTCCATGTGTGTGCAGGCCCACATGGGCCATGAACCTGGTTCTGGTTCTGATTAAGGAGTTATTTAACCACAAATAGTATGATCGAGTATTATGATGTATTATAGCATCATAAAAATAACTGAGCACATCTGAAAGACTTCTCCTCCTCCCACACCACTGAGGTCCACAACCCAGCATCCACCACAGTACTTCCTTGAACATACCCTCTCCTTTTGAGTTACCCACTTCTGCCATCTACTGGATATACCCGCCCCACGGCCTGCTCTCTCCATCACAGCCACCTGATGGAGACTAACAGACGGGTAAAGGCCGACTCAGGTGGCTGCTGTCTCCAGACATGTAACCATAATCCTCCCTGAACAAGAAGCAGGGGGTTTAAAAAGAAAAGTGGGTATTTATTTGTTAAGGATGCACTGAGAGTACGTCCATAATTACATCCTCCACACACGCCGCTCGAGAGGATAGTTACCCCGGCATCCAAACATGATGTCAGAGAGGTGGTGTGAGAGAGCAGTCAGGCCTGACCTGAAGCCCCGAACAGAGGCACAATAAAACCGTGAGAGCTGCAGGGACACGAGAGCCAATAACAGTGATGAGGTCAGGCCTCGTCGGACCATCCCCCAGTCCAGATGTCATAAAATGAGAAACAAAACAAAAATGGTTTCCTCTGGTCCCATAAAATACAGGCCTGAAAGCTCACACGTCTCTCAGGGGTCACAAATAAGGAGCTGCAACTCTAGCGTCAGCTGTTACGGCAGAGGGAAAGCTGCACTACCAAGCAGTGAGTCCAAATGACACTTTGGCCTCAGCTGGTTGACTCAATGTTTTGTAGCAACTTATACATGAAGGGACAAATACACAGAAGCTCCGCTTCATGCTTCCAGTCTCCATCATGTTCTGTGGCTGTAGTTCTGATGAGTGTCAGCACTCTTTGCCATCCTACACACGCAATAGGCTGAAGGGTCAAAGGGTCACAGCGCAGCTCAAATAGTCATTTTCAGGAGGTAATCAGAAGGTCGCTGGTTCGATCCCTGGCTATTTAAGAAAGCGCGTTGAAGTGTCCTTGAGTAAGATGCTAAACCCCTGACTTCCCCTCAGATGCTGCAGCTACCCACTGCTGATAGGATGATGTGGAGAACACTAGTCATTGTCAGAATACAATGACCAAATAAAGTGGCTTTTAGGACTGCATGTTTTTTTAGATAGTGCCCCCTGCTGGAGAAGTTTGGGAAACATAGCTGCCTCAATGCAGGTGATGTTTGATTCACCCAAGCCATGTACAGTGGACATAAATATACCGTTCTCTCTCTCTGTGTGTGTGTGTGTGTGTGTGTGTGTGTGTGTGTGTCTCCGGATAATCCCATAAAAGGCCTGACAAATCGAAGCCATCGTGGTACGTACTGTGAATTTATTGTACACACCTCTCACCCTGCGCTTGTTAAGAAGTGATTTATGCCATCCTGATGAGTTAAAAACTGAACATCTGCTCAGCACCGCGACATTGTGGATCATGCCATAACATTCCTTCTGTTACGGAGGACCACCATAACATCCCCAAGCCAAATAAATTACAAGCTCCTCCAGGGCATTCCGAGGGATTGGAGATCTCCTCTCTCCTCACACCCAGACTGACGGAACCCCAGAGGAATGTTGGCCTGAGAGGGCTCCATGGATATGAGCCAGGCGGCCGCAACAGGTTCTGTGTGAATCCTGGTGGACATTAGACAGGCGGTGAGACATGCAGACGCATCCTGGGCTTAAGAGGTCAGAGAGAGAATCTGCACCTGCTCTGCTTGGTTTCTCGGGTTAAGGTGACAGCCAGAACGTCGTCGCCGACGGCTACAGGAAATGCATCAAGAGCACATCAGAATGAGGAGGTTATGGGAAACCTCTGGAAAGGTTACATGTCCACTTCTGTCCGCTACACCGCTCTTGTCTATGCACTATGAATTAGTCCACTGACCCCACCCAGCCGAGCTGTGCTGGGTTATATATCACCGGTGTTGATACCTTAAGGAGTCGCCCTCCGTGTAACCTTCCCGGGTGCGTGGTGAGAGCGTGACAGACTGGTGTAGGACCTCTGGAGCAGCACCATCCGACCAGCAGCGAGCATGGCCTGTCTTTCATCTGCATCCACTTCTCCTTCACGTTTCTCTGGGTCTTCAGCTGATGGCTGCTCGTGCCGGCACCAGGCGGTCAAAAAACCTCAGCTCTGATCACCCTGGTAAACACAGAGAAGTGGGGTGAAATCACTTGCACATGGGCCCTGACACACACACTCCCCGGGTGTGTTTAGAAGAATGGCATGCTCAGCCTCAGACTCCCGACCTGTGATGTATAGGCTTTTCCTCCCCAAGAACGTAAATAATCCACCTATGAAACCTGAGATGCATCGGCAGAGATGTAAACCTTCACAGGGGGATTTGAAAAAGGTACATTGTAATAGTTTGTGGAACTACTGTGTACAGTAAACGTGCAAATCATCTCCCCGCAGCCTTGACCAGCAATATGTATGGGTGGCACAAAATGAATGGACTGGTTTTAATTGTACGTGTGCTTTAGGACTTCGCCGGGCTGGAGAACGCAGCGCTCAAGTGTGAGAGCATGTGTAAACGCTTACCAGCGCCACAGAGAGCTCTTTGTACATCACTTCAGACTTCTGGAGGCACCGTCAGTCAGCGGGCTCCAACTTTATGTCAGCGAGTATGTGGCAACATTTATATAAGGTTTGCATAAAACTATAAATAAACAGGTGTATTGACCTGCAAGGACAGGAGAACTCCCTTCTCTGGCCACGTCTGCTGTCTGGCCAGGTACTGTGGAGGCAGTGTTGGACACATCGGGGCAGTGATGTGTTTGTTTAAGGCTTGGGTTTCGGGCTGAGCTGAGGATGTGTGATTTTCATTAACACATCGGTGCCACTGGCAAGGTCACCGGGAGTTAGAGGTGTGCACCGGCTCCGAGGTTAAAGTTTCCATTTCAGGCGAATACATGTGGGGCAGCATGGCTCAGCGGGCAGAGCGATCGTCTGGTGATCGGGAGGTTGCAGGTTCGATCCCAGCACGTGCAGAGGAGCGTGTGGAAGTATCCCTGAGCTGATGGACTGCCGACCTGTCCCTTGTGTTTCTCTGCCTTTCACCCAATGAGAGTGGGGATAGGCTCTGGCATGACCCCCGTGACCTGACCTCAGATAAGCTGTTAACAATGATCAGATGGATGAACACATGCATGGACAAAATATGCATGATTTTGCATTGTTGAGTCCTGACTGTGATGCTCCGGAGGAGGGAAAAGAAGTCTAAATGAATCACACCGTGCATCTGACCGGGCTTTCTCTCCACAGAGGCCTCAAAGCTGCTCTATTAGCCTGGTTGCTCAAGATTTATGAAGTCTTCACAGCACAGTATATTAAACTAGCACCGCTCGCCAATTTGCAGGGGTGTTGCAGGTGTCGGTGTGAGAGTGTGAGGTGAGCTGTTGCTTTTCAATGGCCCCATTATGAACCCGTAACTTGCAGAGAAGCCCAAATGTCCCGAAAAAGCCACAACTACACCACATCTGTTCAGGCCTGTGTGGATTGCACCGAGATGTACACAATCACAAGCACATGACCTGAAGATCTGGCAACAATACTGTATGTAAGGACAACACATTAGGACTGTTTAGAATTTTACACACACACACACACACACACACACACACACACACTGTTGCTCTCCCTGAGGTTTCTTCCTATTTTTCTCCCCATAAAGTTTTTTTTTAAGGGAGTTGTTCCTTATCTGATGTGAGGGTCTAAGAATACGATGTTATGTTATTGTAAAGCCCACTGAGGCAACTTTGTAATTCGTGATAATGGGCTATACTAATAAACTGGATTCGACTTGACGTAGCCGTACACACACACATCCATGCACTCATTCCCGGGCACACACACACGGACACGACTAGGGGGTAAAGACAGCAAAGCCTTCATCTTGTACAGAATGATAAATATTTTGTCTCCAGAATCCACACCAGTCTGAGTAAGGGTCTTAATCCCCCAAAATATGACACGACTTGAGAGAAACAAAGCAGATCTGTGCCTCTCGGGCTGTGAGACGGTCTTGCGGGACGCTCGACATGGTCACATAAAAACATCTCCACCGTTATCATGTTTCTGTCCCGATCTAAAGCTAGGGGACGGCGTTCCAGACCTCCAAAGAAAACAAGGAACAGGCAAAATGAGAGGAAAACAAAGGAATCATCCAAATTGACTTAAGATGATGAAAAAGGACACAATGTGGTAGGGTAAGATTTATAGGGGCAACGGCTCGGGAGGGATTTTCCTTGTTATTGTCCATCAGTCACAGCCAAGAAACCCGAGCCCCCGCAGGAGAGAGGAGAAAGGAAGGAGAGGATCTCTCAATCCCCCCCCAGTCTGGACTTTCTCCGTCACTATCCCTCTTGATCGCTGTCTCGGAACCTCTATCAAAGTGTGTCCCCAGGATTCGGTAGCGTATTTCAGCTAATCTCTGGTAGGTTTGTGTTAAGCGCCGAGCTTCCTAATTTAAACTGACAGTCAACTGCAGGGTCATTAGGCATCAGAAAGTTGTTGTTAGGCCTCATTATGTTGAGATCCTTTTCATGTGCGGGACCCTTAATTATGGATCTGTTCACTTCAATTAAATGTCACAATAACCAGGTGACACTGCTAAACCCCCCCACCCCTCCAAAATAAAGAAAAATAAAAAAAACTTTATTCGAAATTTCACACATGGACACAATTCATTCTGATCTGTCATTTAACTGCTCCGGTGTCAGCTCGCGTTTCGGCGCCTTCCTCTCTTGTTAACAGAAATGAAACCCCTCAAAGAGGTTTTGCATGAGCTGCGTACGCACCATGCACGTCTCTCTGTTTGGCCTGTGTTGAGACGGAGCACACACCACTAGCTGTGGGTAGGAGGGCTGGCAAGCCGGGCCACTTGTTTTCACTTCTCCTTGGTAGTGGTGAAATGCTTCTACCATGTCAGGGCCCCGGAGCTGAACCCACATTTGATTTGTGAGCTAAAGGAGCAGAGATAATCATTGGGCCTCTGTCTTGAATGACCAGAGTGCCTTGTGTTTATGGGCCCATGATGCAAACCTGTAGGCCAGACTAAACTGTTTTTGATTTGTCAGACAAGGTTTTAGTTAGGGCTCCGCAAAGCTCGCAGACCAGAGGAGCAGGCAGCCACGGGAGAGAGGGGGGTGAGGGGCATAGGCGGAAGGAGGGGGTGGCAATGAATCAAACTGGAAAGTGTCGCCACAGGAGACTCAAGGTGCCCAAATGGAGGCAATTACCAGTAACAAAAAAATAGAAAAATAAAAAAGCCGCCGTTTCAGAGATGCCTGGCGGGGGAGCTGGGGGAGAGACCCCCGAAGTGAGGAGGTAACATTGTCAGACAGAGAGGAGCGAACGATGAGCAGTTGAGAAAACCACATGTATGGCGGAAAGAGAGAGGGGGAAGGGAGAGGGAAGGGGGGAAGAAGGAGAAAGGAAAGAGAGAGGAGAGAAGGAAAAAGAGAGAGGGAGAAATTGAGAGATGGGGAGAAAGGAGGGGGGAGAAAGAGAAAGAGAGAGAGAGACTCTCCTCCCCCGCTCCTTTGAAGAATATCCTGCCAGTAAAGCTCCAGCTGCAGGAACCAGAGGCATTCTATGTTTATTTAGATTTGGATTTCCATCCTCTAGCACTATTAATTAAAAGTGAAGGATGCAATTGGTGTGTTATGGATGCCTGTCTCTTCCTCTGCTCATTGTTAAGCTGACCGGAGGCTCCATGACACTGCACAAAGAGACCTTCCCTTTGTTGTTGCTGCTGCTGCTGTTGTGTTTTTACCATTCCTGTCTGGCACTGACCTCACCGCTGAACCACAGTCAGGGCAGGACAGCTGATGGAAGAACAAACATGGCTCTGAGTTCATCCTGGATTAAAAATGTACAACAACAAGTTTGCACACAGCACCTCATTTGCAATCATAAGCCTTTCCTGGTGTGACTAAAAGTGTCTGAACTTGAGGATTTTGGCCATGAAGACATACATTTAAAATAGCATCTCTGTCCAGGATGAGCACACTGCTTCAGCCAAAGCATCAGTCTTGTCCGTATTTGTCTTTGACCCTTTTTGTTAATTATGATGCAACAACAGCCAAGAACTTGAAGAAGCCGGCTTCCAACTGGAAGTCTGAAATGAAACTAGCTCGGAAAAACCGGCTGATGAAAACAGAGAAGGAAACCCTCTTCCCCCAACTACAACCTCGGCCGCCGATGTGCCTTTGAACAAGGCGCTTGACCTCCAGTTACCGTGGCGATGGTGCTCGGCGACAAGGCTACCTCACAGTTTAGGACTGGAGACACACTCTGACAGCTTTCCCCCGGATGAATGATGGAACTAAAGAAATCGATGTCCAACCGACATCTGTTGCAGTAATTTGAGATAACGTGTCTCATCCATCCTCACTGGGCCTTGGGAGGAGAGGAGCAGCGGTACACGCAGGAGGCACTTGTGACACGGAGGCTCAGCTCAAACCTTCCCGAGCAAAGCGAGACTTGTTAGACAGCAAGCAGACAGGATTGCATGTCAAAAACAAGATCCAAAACCACTCGCGAACCTATAGGGGCTGTAATTCATGCAGAGACGCAGCTAGATGTAATAAACTCTGACTGGAGCCCTGAGCAGGACTTCATTTCACTCAGCAGCAACCAGTCAAAACAGACTGGATAAAAAGTGGGATGGTTCTGAAATATCAAAGCAAAAGGAAGGAAAAGAAGCAGATATGAGATGCTAGCTGATGTCAGATGCATTTAGTTGGATGCGTTCCCAACACACAGCGTTGTGAAGGAGAATATCTTATTTCAGCAGGAGAGGGATGGGTCACTTCTGCACAGAACACAAAAAGCAAAAGCAGGGATTTTACAAGGGAGAATAATCCACAGATGGAGTATTTATTATACAGTACTCTGCATATATTGACGACCCCGCTGTTCAGGGAAATGAACAGCAATGCATGGATCCAAGAAGAAATTAATAACTAGACAGGAAGTAAGAAGTAGGGAGAGAGAGGAAATGGCAAAAAAACAAAACAAAATTTGAAGCCTGGACACAGCCACCAGACTCATACCACTAAATACAAACTAAACGGGCCATAATTATACAGATGGCATGAGCTGAGTGTGCAGAGAAACATACAGTTAATGTGTGTGTATAAGTACATACATGTGTTCAACGAATATTATTATCATCATTTTTCATGACCATGTAAATGTATATATAATTACAAATCCAAATACACCACATTTTCAGGATTCTGGTCACACCGCCTAACATAATAATCGGAATTAAAGAAGTTTCTAAGTTATTCTCCAGTATTACTCCAATCATTTCCTAATACACTTGTGGTGTTCATGCATCCCTCTTTTCCTCCCTGATGGACTTTTTTTTCTTCACGAGAGGGTGGGTGTGCTTCACAATTACTCCCCAAATTATAAGACATTTTTATGGCACATATTAACATGTGATCCCTCATCAAAATGACAGGAAACAGAGTATTGGCCGGTTCGTTTGACAGGCTAGTTAAACGTGATTTATTCATTAAAGCTCCCCCCTCACAGACTTTCCCCGGTCTCCAGGCTCCACGAGGCAGACTCTTGACATATTTGAAAACCCTCCCCAGTTTACTTGGCCTTACGCGGTCTCAGGCTGGTCCCACACTATTTATCTCTGTCCAAGTGAATAGAGACCAGGCGTGCTACTGTGGCTAGGATTCACTCTGAGAAGATCACTTTGCCAAGTATGTATACAGAACTGCACCACCATGGAAAACTCTAAAGTAAAAAGCTTTTAGGGTATCAGATGTAGCCACATCAGGACGACAGGCTTAGTAGGAGACAACAACGTTTGCCAGCTGCTAATGGTAAAATGCATTGGAAGGTAAAGTGAAATTAATGGGCAAAATCAAATAGTCCTTTGTTCTGTAATGTTTTCACCTGATAATAAAGTGATTACCAGACCGGAATGGTGGAATGGGGACATAATAACTGAGTATCCATCCATTGCCAAATGCTTATCCAAAGTTGGATTGTTGCAGACAACTGCGACCTATCCCAGCACTCAATGAGCAAAATGCGTAGAAACACCCTGGCCAGATCCCTATTCCACCACAAGACATGAGCAGTTAGGAGCTCAATGTCTGCCTGAAGAACACTTCAACATGCTTTCTCCAGGAACCAGGAATTGAACCATCAATCTTCCGATTACTAGACAACCACCATACCTCATGAGCCATGACACCCCTTTATATTTATATATATATATATACATATACATATACACTCACACACATATACATATACATACACACACACACTAGCTTCATCAATACTAATCTGGAATTCTAAAAACTTTTTTGTGCTAGTTTTCTAGATTAAAAACAACTTGTTTGTCCACAAAAGTGCAAAGTTACTCCTTGAAAATTCTTGGACAAGAGACAAATTAGAAAAGATTAGTCAGAAATACTGCACACAAAAAAAGCTACTTGACACACTGTCCTTAATCTAACTTCATATAGACTGTCCCTCCAACGTTGGTGCTGTGGATCAGTATGATTCATGTGCAGTGTTTCCTTGGTAACATGTTGCCCCCTCAAGATGCTATATTAATGCAGATTAATTTAATCTCTTCCTAATTTTACTGTAGGCTAGATACACTCTGCAGGATGTGAAAATGATCATTTAACTTGATCATTTAATATGATCATATTTGATTACATATAAGGATCACATAATCACTCAAAGAGATTTACAGCAAGTATAATTTGGTTCTTCCCCTGGAGAGAAATAACATCGAATCAATATTGTTAGAAAACGGTTCAATATTTGCATAAAAATAAAAGGTCAACTTGCTGGAAACATCTCTGGAACCTTACCAGCACACTACCACTATTCCTATTGCTACTACTACTACTGCCGCTGATGCTACGGCACCACTGGCACTACTATTACTACTGCTACTACTATTTTATCTGCCAGTGTTGCTACACGACACAGGCTGGTGGATTTTCTTTTCTGCATTTAACCCATCCTACTGTAGAGGAACAGTAAGCAGCCACCATTTGATGTCTGGGGAGTAGTTAGGGGTTCAGTGTCTTGCTCAAAGAGACTTCAGCATGCTACATTTACAGCTGCCGCTGCTGCCACTACTATATATACTACTGCTACTACTACTACTAGTACTACTACTACTGCTACTACTACTACTAGTACTACTACTGCTGCTGCTATAAATACTACTATTACTAAACTAGTACCATTGCTGCTATGACTACTACTACTGCCACTACCACTGATGCTCATGCTACTGTACCACTATTACTACTCCTGCTGCTATCATTATAAATACTACTGCTACAACTATATCTACTACTACTACTACTACTACTACTACTACTACTACTACTACTACTACTACTACTACTACTACTACTACTACTACGATGCTTCCACCAGGATACCATCTGAGTAAATGAGAGATGAAGCCATTTTGTGAAGACATCCACCTCAGCAATTCTTGCTCCGTTATGATGTCATATTGCATTCAGTGTAATGTGAATAAGCAAATGAAAAAGACAGTGTGTCTGAGTAAAGTGATTAGGAGCCTTTTCTCCAGGAACATGTGTTACTGTCAGCCCAGGATTACATCCTACCAGAGCTTCCCTGCTAGCATATCCCTTTTCGGTTTATTCAAATGAAAATGAAGAAAAAAAGGAAAATGAAAGGAAAGAAAAAAGCCATCTGTTCTCATATAACATAGTTCTTATTACAAAAAAGAAACAACCCCCAAAACTAAGTGAAGTAGAAAAATGGCTGGCAACAGTCCCCTCTTATTATCTATAGTATGAGACGCAGCATGGCACTGTAATTTAGGCAAAAAAAACCACACACAGGTAGATTATAGGCTTGCAGTACAATGTATGCAGTGTATTATATGTCATTTTTCTGTAGCACGCTTCAAATCTGCCGAAAACAGGGGCTCCTGTTAGGATGGCAGATTTTGCAAAGAGTGCTTGCAGCGTTCATAGACCTACAAGTGAATACACAAATGGTATGTGATTACAGAAGAAGCTAGTGCTTGCAGGTAGAAATGTGAAATTGTCTCTTTATCCCTGTTTTTCCTTCCCTTAACAAAAGGAGCTGCAGATGGAAATCTTCACAATTTCTAGTTCCTCTTTTCATACTTTAGTAGAATTCCCATTCATAGCTAAACAGTGCATCCCTCACAAGCCGTAGACACATTCACAATCAATCAGAGGTTGTTTGGTAACCCAAATCCCTGTCCTCCGGTATTCAACCTTACAGTGCGAATCAGAATTAGTCTTGGTTCTGTCACTGCTATGATATGTAAACATCCTGCACATGTCTGCCTCGTAAATCTGTAAAAGACATATCTGGTGAGGAGAATTGTTAAACACAGCAAGAAAACAAACAGAGCCTTTTTGCTGTTGAAGCAATATTGATTTGATTTGCTTCTTAAAAAGGGAAATGTATAGATAGGTGCTCTTCTCCTGAGAGTGATGCTAATTTCCCCAAGGAAAAGATACCGTCTGTGAGGGCCATGAAGAATTGAGTCCAGATTCACCAGAAGCCTGGGCACTGGCTTAGATGTACAACTTGTTATTTAGAGGGAAAAAGTTGTTATAAGGCTGTTTCTCTTGAATATAACCCAAAGCTATCCAGTTCTGTGGTCACAG
>OMLC01037086.1:6527-17564 GCA_900302585.1 Regalecus glesne
ATATGGATGCCCTTATCAGCCCCACAAGGGGACATTTGGAATTCTCTGCATTTGACCCCTCCTATTGTATGGGAGCAGTGAGCTGCCACCCTATAGTGCTCATGAAGCAGTTAAGGGTTTAATGTCTTGCTCAAGGACACCTCGAGATGCTTTGTACAGGACCGAGGATCGAACCTGCAACCTTCCAATTGCCAGACGACCGCTCTACCCACTGAGCTATGCTGAGTGTATGCTGTTGAGTGCTGGCAGGGTTGCTGTGACTTGTGCATCAGGAAACCAAATATGCTACCCAAGAGGATGGCCCAACACAGAGGACACAAATAGGTTGAATCAGTTCATCTGGACACGATATTTATTGTGTAAAACATTCAATCACTCATATAGGTGATGTCTTCAGTCTGAACTGTCTACAGGTGTATACCAACAGTGGCCTAATGACCAAAACCAACAATGGTTCTCATATGCAAACTGCTACTGGCTGGAGTTTCGAAGCACACTATTCACAGACAACCAGGGAATAGTTGCATCGCAGCACTCTAAGATGGCAGAAGATTTACTCTTAAGACAAACTCCTAGCCTGATATGTTAGGGCATCTGTTCAGTTTCCCTGATGTACCAGTGACCACAATCCTGGCAGTTAAAACCTGTGCGATAATGCTGCTAGTGCTGGGAGGCCTGATACTTACAGTGGGCCGGGTTCTGGCACAGTCTGTTCTGGGGTTTGAAAGCAACCAAAATAGGATGTTTAGAAACTCCGACACAGAAAAGCCAAACCATCAGGGCAAGACTCTGGAGTCTACGTCCACCTAAAGGTCAGTGGCCACTTGTTCAAGGATGAATATGTGCATACTTGATGGGGAGGAATGCTGGTTTGAACGGGAGTCAAGAGGCCTTCTATGTGAAGGGAGGACTGACTATCCCTTTACTGCAAGGGGAAAGCTAAGAGTACATCTGTTGTCATCTTACAATGCTGTGATTGTAACTATTCCCTAATCCTCCGTGAATAGTACTCATTACCATTGTAATGCTAGTTAAGTCACACTGGTTTGCATATGAGACCATTGTTGGTTTCAGTTGTTATGCAGCGGTATTATCTGAAACGGTGGGGAAGCCTGCAGTCAGTTGAGACTGAAGGGCTCACTTAGATGAGTGATGAAGTGTTTCTCGCAGGAAATGTGTCCAGACACACTGAATCAACGATTTGGGATTTAAATTCAGAACAAAACAGAAAGAAAGACTCCAGGACAGCAATCAATGGAAACTTCACCCTACAGCCTATGTTGTTGATCAGCAACACTAAACTCGGAGTCGGAGCAATGAAAAAAAAACCATACCCGAACCTACGTCGTCCAAAAATAAGCAATTATTCCCAAAGTGAAAAAACAAAATGTCCATTTGTCATTTGAAAGTTGAGCTGCAGTGTTTGGTTTCAAGTTCCCTATGCATGTTTTGCTTGGGGGCCATAGTTTTCTGAGGTAAATTCACATGCACAACTGAAAGGTTTGCATTACAGATGGAAAGTAAAGATTTTGTGACTTTTTTCAACTAGTTGTAATTGAAAATATGAGCCTATTTTACTAAAATGTCTAACCATGTCGAATATTTTACAGCTTCAGAAAATATTGAGAGGTTCGTTTCATGTGTTACAATAAGTCCCCAGTTGTGGGGGTGGACAGGGACTTAGATGGAGCAGGGAGGATTAAGGCTGGATGCCCTTCCTGTTGCCCTGTGGTGGGTTCAAACCCACTGCCTCGTCAGTCAATGAAGCACGTGCTCTACCACTGAGCTACCGTGGACCCATTAGCTTCAGAAAACATTCAGAACTCAAATATAGTGGCAGCTTTAGTCTGAGTCCTTGTACTAAAACACATCAGTCAATGTGGGAGGGATGGCAGGTTCCGACCATGTGCTTTGAATTCTGGTAGTAGGGTTATAGTTTTACATACATCTGGATTTCAGCTTGTGTCTTTAACTGCCTTTGTATTTTGTGATATAAGATTGAAATGTTTTGTGGTCGGTTTTTTTAATTATTTTTTCATAGTCCAAACCGAGGAAAAATAAAGAAATAGATCCAGTTTCTGAATTCAATGCCCCATGCAGCTTAACTGTAACTACCAATAACTGTCAGTTTTACATTCAGAAACAATGTGTCTTTTGGAACCCTTTGGACTTGTGCAACCAGTGAAGTTCTTTTGCATAAATAAAGCTGTTCAACAAGTAGCCAAACCTGAAAACGAAGGACCAAACCCTTTTGAACATCCGTAGACTTTCACAGCTCAACAACTACCATGCAATACTCTGTTGAATAAATGGGGAATGGGCGGCTCAGTTGTCATCCTAAACAGGGTGACCCGAGCGCAAGGTGAGTTATAGGACATAGCCTGTGAAGCTGGTAGGGATTTGGTGTCATGCTCAGAGACCTTGCCATGGGAAAGGCTTCCTTTAGTGTGAGCTTGAACTTGCAGTCAAGATTCTCCATGACTGTAACAATCCTCAACAGTAAAAACGTGTCATGTCTTCCACCCGTGCTTTGAATTACACTACAGGGATCAATGACATGTGGTTGTTTGGAAAGATTGACATGTCTGTGACCTTGTGCAACATGAGGTATCTCCTATACCCTGCCTAAAACTCCAGCACTTCAAAACAGGAAGGAAAAGATCAGTTGTTTTCCTATTGTAAAAAGACTGAAGAAATGCACTGTATTTTTGTGTAAGGTGAGGTTGCTCTTTAAGCAGATCTGAGGTCTGCTTTACTACTGGCTGGCCAGAGACAGGGGGAGAGGCAAGAAGGCCATCGACAGTCAGCATTTGAGAGAAAGTTAACCCAAGACATTGTTTTGTCTGACAAGCTGGACAAATTCAGTGACTGCTCCATGACCAGTATGCCTGCCTACTTTCTGAGTGCCACACATGCTCTGAACTGCCGATATGAACGTCAGGGGGCTTGATTTGGCGACACCTGGCATCCATGATGGATCCGTCATCAGTGCAAGAAGTCATTTGGGGCATCACTCCTTCAAAATTCACCTCCCTGCGGTCAAACTTGACATATAATACAGAGGTGTTGTTTCCTTTTTCATGGAACATGTGAGAAGTAGAGGGTTAGGAACTCATGTAATGTAATGCAGGTGTACTTGTATTGCTTGTGCCATAAAAACGAGGTCCGGTCATCTTGACTGCTAATGAGTATCCCTGTTCAGAGTCCAACAAACTTAAAAGGTGGAAGGGTTGTATGCTTACAAGCAAGCTCAGCTTTAGGATGACGATTAGTCTCTTCATGCAGCTTAAAGTGGACTGTTTTCCGAAGGAGTTGAGGAATGGAGAGCATCTTCTCAGATGCCTGCTGGTTGAAACTTCAGTCATCTTTATGGAAATGCAACAATGAACCTCCAGTTCACTGTTAGATGGGAACCAGTTGAGGCCTCTCTCTGGCGTGTGAATCCTCATACTGCCTTCAGGTGTCAGTACAAGGGTAAGAGGTCAACTTTGGGGCCCCATGTACTAGTTGCACTAGTCTATGACCCCTCCTGATCCTATCCCCAACTGATCTGGGCATGCCTCTTTGTGATGGCTGGTTCAAGCCTGTGTACAGCTGGGTATTTGGGTATGAGTGTGTATAATTACATGTGGGTGTGGTGCTGTAAGTTGTACCATTCAGAGATTTTGGTAGTAAATTGAGTCTTGAGCAAAGTGGTAGGAGCAAGAAAATTTGAAAATACAAACAGATGGAAAAATCCAAATGTGATGGCTCAATGTGGTATGCATGTGCATCAGTGTGTATTCAATGACAAGGTTAGGTGTCGTAATGATACCACTATAAATGATCGTGTTGGGATATAACCAAAAAAATAAAAAAGGAACTAGATAAGATCACCGATTATACTGTTGAGTGCAGGAACAACATGTTAGTAGTAACCATCTATTTTCCAAACTCTTGCACCCTACATATCCGGGATTTGACCCTATTCGATAAGTTGAGAGGGGATATCTATGTCTACTCAGCACTATGGGACTGCCGCATCCTCAAACATTTTTTGCAACATATATAGATACTCAGTTGGGCCAAAAAAACTGTGAAAACTGTGAAAGGCTTGATGTTGGGAGTCAAAGTAGGATGCCAAATAGTGATAAGGGTTACAATGTTATGACAATTACCTAATATTTCAATACCTCACTTGAAGTTTGCAAACAGGTAAAATGTATTCTACTGTGCCATTTTATAAAGACATCTTTCATTTTTCAATGTAAGCCAGTGACAAACAGGGGCAGTCACATCTTAACCAGCAGTATTGGATTTTTGGTGTGAATTTATCCATCTAACCATTGTCATTTATAAATCACTTCATTTGTGTTTGTGCAGACATGGCTCCCTAGCTAATGCACATGCATGATCTCTTGTCTCAGAATCAGTAGAATTACCTTTAAAGATCCTAAATCAATCTATAATTCATAGTGCTTATTGGTTGGGATGAATTATATTGCCAAAATAGCAATGTAGATCACAGTCCAAACTGACAAGCATGTACAAGTGACACCTTATTTCGAAAGTCCCCGGAAAGGACTGGGAAATAAGACTGAAAGTGTTTTAGATATTTGATTTATTTCAGTATTTTGAGATTTAACGTGGTTTAAATGCGACTGTGGAAGTTAATGAATCTGCACTAGATTTATAAGCTACTTAATTGATGGGAAGCACAATGGAAATGTGGTTGTCTGAAGCTGCCATTCAGAATTCTGCACTGCAAATTGTTTTAATCAAGTAAATCAATCTGTAACTTGATTTCCAGGGATTGATTACCCACTTAAGAAGAACCCTAAAACTTCGTGGTCAACCCCTCGAAATATTCAGCACATTCTTGGTGTTAAACCGAGTTCACATTAATGCTTGTACAAAATATACTTCAAGAATTAATTCTGTTGTGAAAAGCTTGATTATTCAAGTCAGAAGACTTCACCCACATCTATTACTGTAGTGTTCCATGACCCGATTAGTTGCTCTGCAGTAATGTGTTAGTGAGAACCTTGAGTTGTGAAACAAACTCAGATGACCTTCACATAGGAACAGTATCCCCGTACGCTTGAAACGAAGGCAAAGTAACCTGCCTACTACCCTACACAGAGTTACTGCGTTCGGATAAATTGCGATCCTTCCCAATAGTGTGATAAAGCAATTGAACCCAAACGACTGTTTTCAGACACCCAGATCCCGACCGCTCAAAACATTTTACATCTGAATTTATATCCCATAAACGAACTATAAAAAATGAACATACTTACCCACTGCTGACCCCTGTTTAAAAAAAAATCACTCTTCACCAGTGTGTGTCCAAATGAGGTGTGTATCTACGTGCAGTGTAATAATGAAAGGAACAAGGAACCACTAAACCCGACAGAGAGAATGAGAGAATGTGTGCATGGTTCTGAAGTGTTTGTGTGACTGTGATGTATATGTGCAGTGAGTGACCTGTACATACACGCTGTGCTTATGTTAGATGATGGTTTGGAAGATGCCTGAGCTTCTGTGAGACAGGGGTCACAGGTTGAGGGAGTCGTCGCCTCATCCTGCTTTCCATAACCTTTCCTCCGCTCTTCACCCTCTTCCTTAGGTTGCTCCGCTGACCTCTGAGACACCTTAATCAACTTCTGACCCTATGGACAAAACATTCAGAAAGTTCATGGGCCACAATGGCTCAGCAGTAGAGCGTACACCTCCAAATCACCATCATGAGTTCAATGCCACTGCAGGGCATCAGGAAAGGGCCTTTGGCCTTAATCCCTCAAGCTTGGATAAATGTGGAGGGGTGGGTCACTGAAAAAGACATCTGCCATTCAATCTTACACATTTGCCCTGTGAGGAGGCTTGCTGATATGGGCTAATTACCTTTGTGGGGATTTTGGAGGTGGCAGTTTTCCTCTGCTGTCGGCCTTTGGACTTTGGCTCCTTTGTAGTAGAGAGAGACTTCATTGTGAGGGCAGCATGCTGCAGGATGCAGTCAGTCCCACAGTAAACAGAGTCTGGTAATGCATGTTTGGGGCACCCAGGACCAATGCAAAGGGGAAGGGAGCTGTCTGTCTGCATCTTGGATTCCTCCTCCTTTTTTTCCTCCACAGCCTCCTGAAACCAAACTCATATCTCAGAACTATTGTGACCGCCATGATGGTACTCGGAAAAGGGTGTATTCTCTTTGTTGAACTGCAAGACACCGACTATATTAGTCTGCATATACTGCACTTTTCTAAATGAACCTGACTATGCTATACTGTAACTACACAGTTACAGACTACAAGAATACTGCACTGTTCCACATGACTGACAATATAAGGCAAAGGAAAGCACTTCAACTATACAATTCTAAACCACTGACTTCACTACTCTATGCTACCCTATAATTCAATATTTTATTTACAAAAAGTTGAATCAGTTCCTCCTCACAAAACATTTATTGAGAAACATTTCATCACTAATCATCCAAGTGACCTCTTCAGTCTCAACTGACTGCAGGCATCCCTGTTCTTAAGAACAGCACAGTGGTAATATGACCAAAACCCATATTTGGTTTCATATTGAAAACTACCATGACAATTAATTAAAGGTACAGTGGTTTGGACATGTGCAGAGGTGAGATGCTGGGAATATTGGGAGAAAGATGCTGAATATGGAGCTGCTGCTAGTCTTTGGGTTGGTTATTTTCAGCACGGGATTTGGGGTTTGAAGGCATTCGAGACATGATACTCTCCAAACATGTGTCTCACTGTGCCAACTCGACCACTTCATAAGAGAATCATCTCTGAGGCAGCTGTTGTCCTATCTTCGATCAACTTGTACATTATTTGGGCATCTCCCTGGCTTTGGAAAAAACTCCCAATTAGGATTTCTCCATTTCCTTTAGCCCCCTCCTCTGCAGCTGTGTCAGTAGGGATATTGTCAGCTTGGTGGTACAGTGTCCCTAACCCTTACGTATACTCCAGTGGATGATGGGAGTCAAGCCTTAAGTACTGATCAGTATGCTTTGGTTTATGGTAAACCATCAACCCCAAACACAGATTACACATAGTATACACTGGCATTGTACATCTTGATAATGGTTGTTAATTTGCACATGAAATGGATCGATGTTTTCCATTATGATACTGTATTGTTTAGAATTATGGGGGGTACCTGTAATCAGTTGATACATAAGAGGTCACTTAGGAAGTTAAGTCAGTTCATCTAGACATATTTATTGAAACGTTTCATCACTCATCAATATTTCCTTTTCAATGAGCACACGCACACAAACTCACACACAATTTCTAATTTATTATTTGATTTATGAGGTAGGGCACATGTAGCTCAGTGGTAGAGTGCAAACTTTGATAAGTAATGAGCCAGAGGCAGTGGCTTTGAACTAACTGCATGGCATCAGGAAGGGGATATGGCCTTACTCCCCCAGTCTCCGTGCAAGTCTGTTGAACCCCAAAACGTGGAGACTAATTGTGACATCAAAATTGACCCCTCATTTGATTCATTTTTGATTTTCACCTTCTTCAGGACTATTCTAACCTTTAACTACACAATACCGCACTATAATTATTATATGGTATAATCAGCTTACTGAAGAAAGTGCTTTCCTGTGACCAGCCCATGACTCTTACCTTGATAGGCTGCTGCTTTTCAGCTTCCTCCTCATCTTTACTAGGAGCGGTTGGTGTTAGACATTCTGGCTCACTTATAGGAGGCTCTGGCTGTGGGTGAAGGTTGGGTTGGAGCTGGCTTTGTTTCTTAGCAACACAGCAGGGACAAATGTATTCTTGCCCCATCTTCTCCATCTTTCGGCCCTGTGCCTCAGTAACACTGACGCAGTCCCCATGGAACCACTCTTGACAATTGTCACAGGAGATCATGAACCTATAGGAGACAAATGTGATTGGGGAACAATTAGAGAGAGGCAAATACAAGCATTAGTAAAATTTCAAGTGTGCGTTTAAGCTCAAGTTGACTTGCTGAAAGGAATGACCACATACCTTTTATTGTGTTTTTGTCGACAGATGCAATATAAAGCGTTGGGGTCATAGCCCTCACTATCAGATATACTTGAATATGCCGTATTCTCATCCTCCTCCTTTTCCTGTGATGCACTGTCATACTGACCTGGGGCTCCTTCAACAGTCTGTTCTGAGTCACTGTCTATGATAATGCATTTGGTAACCGGAAGTGGACCAAGGCTCTGAGACATCTCCGTTGCTGCTCCCCTTTCTGGACTACTTTTCTTTTCCATCTTTGGCAACTGTGCCCCCACTGCCTGATCAACAAGCACCACCTCATCATCATCCTCCTCCTCCTCTTCCTCTTCATCATCTGCAGTGCTAGACTCCAGCTCTGTAGCCCTGCCCCTCCTTCGCCCCTTTCCTCTGCTTCTTCCCCTACCCCTTCCTCTTCCTCTGCCCTTCCTCCTGGCCTTTGCTCTTCCTCCTCTGACCCCACGACTTCTGGTGGACCTTAGATTTCCTTTAGATGCCAATTGCTCCTTAATATCCATCAATGTCAAATCCTCACTATCCTGTTCCCTGCTAGAGATCACCAGGATATCATCACTTTCTTCTCCGTTGATCTCAATAATGGGATTATCAACAGGTTTTGTGGTGTCTACTTCCTCAGGAGCTTCCACAGTGTCAGCTTTCATTACATCAAGTGTAACTTCATTTGCAGGGGCCTCAGTGTCATCACTGGTCTCCAAATTGTGAGAGGCTGCCAAACCGTCAGGCATGTTTGTAGACACACTCTCATTCCCACCAAGCAGCGAAAAGGCTGTGTGGAAGGCAGATCCGAAGTCCTGCCATAGGCTAGGATCAAGGGTGCCTCCTGTGCTGGGTTCTGGGGTTCTCTCAGTTTCTATTAACACAGGGGATGAAGGAGCAGACCATTCTAGTTCTTCTACAACGCTCTTACTTGAACGAGTTGTTCTCTGGGGGGTTTGGATTTCTGGGGTGGTCTGGGGAGTTTGCTTGCCTCGGCGACTTCTGCCTCTGCGCGGCGGTATAGGAGTTGGGTCTAGGTCTATTATTTCCTCCATGAATTCCCTCCTGGCAATGGTTGTCCGCCTGAAGCCCCAGGACTTTTTGAATTCTGAGAGTGTTGGTCTAGTACTCTTATCGGTTCCCTCTGTCCGTGTCTGTTGCTTTTCCAGACCACCTTGCTGTGTCCCTACATCAGAAAAAAAAGAGAGGATTAATAAAACAGAAATTCATTTCATCAACAGCAATACTAAATCATACCCGTTAAGTGAATTACTTTACCTGGATTACTGTCACTTGTAACACTGTTTTGTGTTGTGGCCATACTGATGTCCGTGGGAGCTGTCCAAAAAATGAATTAATACAAATTAGAGCAATGTTGTATATTAGGTCACACATTTTAGGGTAATGGACACTGCAATACGTGGCTGTTTACATGGGGGGTGGATTGTCCAATGTTTCTACCCATCTGCATTTCTCCTTTTACATTTTTGGATGAGCTTCCCAACATGTTTACTCTTAAAGTGTAACTTTACCCCCAGGTCTGACGCTAACTCTGCCCACTTCATAATAATATTGTTTTTAACATCAGGGCAAGAGGCTAAGGAGGTGGGTGAGGTAGATCTGTTAGGCAGGAGTTCCTCTGTGCCACTTCCTGGCCAAAGGAATTACCAGAGCAACAGTGAACCATAAGCCACCTTTACCAGAGCACTCTGCTTTGAAATCCGGCTCCAAGTCAAACCACAGTACAGGGATTGCAACATTAAACATCCAATGACATTCGCATGTACGATGTTAAAGGTGAGTACACTATTCCTAGTCTTCAATATTTAAATCGATGATCGATAGCCTTTGATGCCATCGATCATGCCATCTTACTTGATAGGTTGAAGACTTAGGACTGTAACTGTGATGTAAATCCCTTCAATTTTGAAAATGGATCTAGAGGTCATAGTTATGAAACATCTACGGATCAGTCAGATGAAGTTCATCATTCATGAAGGCCAGTGACAGAAACAACAAAAAAACAGTCAATGACTTGGGATTTACAACATAAGGTAGCAATAAAGCCTGACTGGGGCACACTGACAGCTCACCTGGTAGAGCACGTACCATTATATCTCAAACCTAATACTAAAATGTACATAAGACTGATACTAAGACTATGCAGAAGAGGCAGAAATGTTTCCAACCCATGCATTTATTTCTGCTTTATACAGCAGAAAAGCTTTACAAACAATTTTGGATCAAATTACATCTACCGTCACATCAACCAAAGCATCATGCACGAGTTCTTTAAAGCAAATAAACCACATTAGACCTGAAACACATGGTAAATTTGTCTTCTGTAATCAAATTGAGATTACAAATACATACCAGCTTCTGTGTGGCACCATTGTAGGGGTTTATTTGCTTAAACACAAGAGCCAAGCACTTGTATAACTAAAGCCACCACCCTGCCCGAAACAGAAATAAAACTCAGACTCTCAATGACACCATCAAGTGTCAGTAAGGTTGAAGTGAGAGCTAGTAAAAAGAACGCTGTGACCAAAGGATGACGTGAATTAGGTCGACTTCGATTGGCTGAAGAACAAACATGAAAACGTAAAAACATTCCGTTAGTCAACATAAAGCTCCAGGTTTCACCTGCTATACATTTGCAACCTATCAACCTGTTTCCACTACCCTTGTAAAAATTGTTAAATTCCAAATATACATGTTATATATGCTGTACATTGTATGTACACCACTTTGCTCCAAATGTACAGCTAGCTCAAACATCCAAGTAATCTTACAAAAAGAGGTGAATCTGTTCAGCTGGATCAGAAGTTTATTGAGAAACGTTTCGTCACTCACCAGGTGACTTCTTCAGTCTGAGCTGAAGGCAAACATCCCCCTCCTTATAAATGGTACCTTGATGCCACACAATAGGCTGGTTTCATATGAGAGTTGGGTGATCAACTGCACAAGTAATCTCCTAATATTTATTTCAATATTTCTGATGCATCCTCTGCACATTGGATTTTTTTACCCCTTATTT